>JAGFZM010001731.1:308424-326327 GCA_017657215.1 Limnothrissa miodon | reverse complement strand
GGGGGGGGGGGGGGGGGGGGGGGGGGGGGGGGGGGGGGTGAGGCACAGTGACCCTGCAGGGAAGGAAACGCACCAACCCCAACCACATCTCCCCCAACACACACACACACACCTCCCATCACCAGCCCAAACGTCCTACTTCTCCAACGGCAACAGGGGGAGAAAAAGAAAGCACATTACATGCTTGCAAATCAACTCGCCGCTCTTTCATTTGTGCTTTGCCAGGCCTCTGAGGAACTGAGGAGAGAGAGAGAGAGAGAGAGAGAGAGAGAGAGAGAGAGAGAGAGAGCATGGGTCTGACACAGACAACATTGCACTGGATAGCTGCCCTTACTACACACATGTAGTCAGTTGTTGCCGTTGACTTTGCACTGAAACACAGCTTCACCAATATAATATTTTGCTATGTGAAAACACATCAGGCAGGTGCCTGTTCGCGTCTCCTGGCAAACAGTTGTGAAAGGGCTGGTACTGGTGCTGCCCAGTGAAATGGCCACCAGAGACCCCTGGGAAAACACTCTATTGTGGGCTTATAATCCCCTGACCCTGCATTTACACACACACACACACACACACACACACACACACACACACACACTTTTAGCACAAGTTAGACACTGACACAACCCAAACCCTAATGTGGGATGGGCACCTGTTTTGATGCTAACAAGACATAATGTGATGACAGTTGTACTTTCACCACAAATTCACTCCACTCTCCTTCTCTCTCCCTCTCTCCATCTGTCTGTCTGTGCATCTGTCTGTCTCTCTATCTCTCCTTTCCGCTAGTTTTTCCCCAGCACGACTGTGATAATTGGATTTGGTGGACACCTGTATGAGTGCAGTATATCCAGAGGATTATGAGCAGGGATGGGTGAGTCAACTCTAATTATTGTCACATTAACCCGTACAAACCCCCCCCCCACTCCCCTCACACCACACACACACACACACACACACACACACACACACTGCACAGCCCAGCGAATCAGCCCTGAGAGAGAGAGAGAGCACTCATCAGAACCCCTCAGCCCGGCCGAGCAGACCCACAGATTTTCCCAGGGAACCAAAGCCAGAGAGGGAGAGGGAGGGATGAGAGAGAGAGAGAGAGAGAGAGAGAGAGAGAGAGAGTGGGGGAGAGCAGAAAACACAGAGGAAGACAGAGAGGGAGGGATGAGAGAGGGAGAGAGAGAAAAAGGGGGAGGGAAAGAGGGAGGGAAAGAGGGAGGGAGAGACAAGCGACAGAGGAGTCCCACTGTTGGAGTTCCCCTCTGTTCCACTCCACTAGTTATTTCAGTTCCTCCCTCACTGTAAGCAAGCCCAGGAGCAAAAGGCCCCCTCCTCCAATCACAGCTTAAAGTGGTCACATTCAGTACCCCAGCTTAAAGTATTCACATTTAGTACTATACTAAATATCAGCTCTAAACACACCCTCCACCAAACACAGCTTAAAGTGTTCACATTCAGTACCCCAGCTTAAAGTATTCACATTTAGTACTGTACTAAATATCAGCTCTAAACACACCCTCCTCCAAACAAAGCTTAAAGTGTTCACATCCAGTACTCCAGCTTAAAGTATTTACATTCAGTACTACAGTAAACATCAGCTCTACACAGACACCTCCTACAAACACAGCCTACACATTCAGTACTCTAGTAAATGTCAAACGACCTACACACACACCTCCTCCTACAAACACAGCCTAAAGTATTCACATTCAGTACCCCAGCTTATACTATTCACATTCAATACTATAGCAAATATCAGCTCTACACAGACACCTCCTAAAACACATCCTAAAGTATTCACATTCAGTACCCCAGTAAATAGCTCTAATCCCATCCATAGACTTCTACTCAGACTGTAGGAGGGTTTGTGTAAGAAGGTTTTGTGTGCTAGCTAGCTAGCTAGCTGTATGTAACCCACACCACCCACTTGTGGCTCTGAGGAAAGAAGAACTGGGGGACGGTGTTTGTAAACACTGATAGGCGTAGGGTTTCTGGCAGGACAGAGGTGAACAGGTTTTCATTCACGCCTGTTTACTCACACTCAGGTGGGGGTAGGGGTTGCCTGGTGTTCAGGGAGTTGTTTTTGTGTTTACGCTTGTGTGTGAATGTGTGTGTGTGCGTGTGTGTGTGTGTGTGTGTGTGTATGTGTGTGTGATAGAGTGAGAAAGAGGGAGAGAGAAAGACAGAGTAGTTGGCAGGGGTGTATACACTAAATGAGCGATGAGTACAACAGACAGGGTTGTCTGCCATCAAAAGAACACCCCTCCTCCCTCCCCCGAATCCTCACCCCCAAAACCGCCCTATCCCACCCCACCCCAACGCCACCAACTTCAGGGGGCTGAGAGGGTTGGGACAGGGGCTCCCAAGGTGTCCACAAGGGGCAGGTAATTTATCAGGCAGGGCCAGCCAGAGAGGCCTTCCCATGGCCACCTCGCCGAGAGGGAATACGCAATGAGCTGGAGGGCTCTGCATTTGCCACGGCTGATTAGGCCTCAACAATGGGGCCAAACAGAACCTCGCAGCACTCACAATGGTGACTGCAAAGCCTCAAGGCGTTGTCTCCATATTTTTAGAGGAGGAGGAGAAGTCTAGAAGAGAGAGAAAGAGAGAGAGAGAGAGAGAGGGAGAGAAGGAGGGGAGAAGAGAATGAGAGAAGGAGAGAGTGAGAAGAGAGGAGAGAAAAAGAGAAGTGGAGAGAAACACTGAGAAAGGGAGGGGGGAAAAGAACAAGTGAGAGAGAGATTGAGAGAGAGAGAGCGGAAGAGAGACAGAGAAGGGAGGGAGAAAGGGAGGGGGAAAGTGAACAAGAGTGGAGTTGACAGGGTTGTGTGGTTCTTCATTGGTCAGACACACAGTGAGCTTCAGCCTTGTTTGCACTTTGTTGATGTGTTGAGCACAGTACACAGGCCCGATGTTTGAGAGCTGAAAAGAGTTCTCTCCGCAATTGTACAGTTGATAGAATGATGTCTCAAACTACTCACAAGAAGGCCTGTATTCAAATTTATTAAATAATTTAATGAATTTAGTTATTGTTGTATTGTAGTCATGTCTTTATAATGTGTTTTTTAAAGTAAGAATGACCAAATGTATATTTTCAGTCTGGTCATGATCTAGATGCATTATATCCCATTTAAAGCACGTATAAATTACATCAGGGAATCAAGCCTGTTTTTGCCATTAACAGTGTTATTACATGCTTAGTGTAAAGCCTTGCAACTCCCTACAGATTACCATCCATACATTCAAACCGAACGTGAACATCATAGCAGTGTTTAAATCAGTAACCCCCTTCTTTAAGCGACAGAACGCTTTGTAATCTCAACTCTGCAATTAGTCTGAATGACTGCAAGATCAACTTCATTAAGGGCCTTTTTCCCTTTCAGAACGAGGGTACCCACTTGCCCAAATGTTCAATCTCTGCGGAGAGCATATCTCTTTGGACAAGCTCTCCTAAATTAGTTTCCATATCAGTTAGAGAGCCAAGAACCCCCCTCCCCCCCAACCCCTCCTACTTCTCACTTTAAACTTTAACCGTGATAGGCAAAACCTCTGGAATATTTATTATGATTATAGGAGGAGGAAGATCCACAAAGGCCATTTTTGCCCTTCACTCTCTCTTTCTCTCTCTCTCGCGTTCTAGCGCCTCAACTTGTGTTCTTCCAATTACCTAATGCCATTTAAATATACAGGGCCGTGTGCACTTGACTGGAGTGGGGGAGCTGAGAGAAGTCACGCTTAATTGTATTTCATAAATTATAATGAGAGCCCGTTGGAATAAGCGCTCTGTAATAAAATGATAAAGTGGACAATTATGGGGGGGAAATTCCGACGCCGTCCCTCCTAAACACACACGAGAGAGCTGCCTATGTGGCGAGGTCTAGTGCTCTCAAGAGGGTGTTTAATGACGCTAAATGATCAATCACTTTCAATCATGGCTAAATGCACAGGACTTCAGGTCATGGCTGGACACCGTGCAGACCAACACTGAATCGCTGTGATTATATAAAAAAATTATCTCACGTTCACTTATTTCAAATATTATTCAATTACTATTTCTGATGATGTTTGAAGTCTACCTGCATTTATTGGTAGTATTGAATTATTCTTGCAGACTGATGTGATTAAACACTATTCGTATTTGTTCATATAAATGTGTGTGGATGGGTGGGTGGGTTGACTGTGTGAGTGTATGTGTCTTAATGTGCCATTCTATGTGTGTTTAGGTGTGTGTGTGTGTGTGTGTATAAACTGTGTGGGTGTATGTAACTTAATGTGCGACTGTATGTGTGTATAGGTGTGTGTGTGTGAGCCTGAGATGCAAACACTGGCACTGTAAATCAATAACACTGTGTCTCTTTGCAGGGGGAGCGCGGCTGTTTGCTGTCCTCGGTGTCACTTCCTTCAAGCACACAGATAACTGGCCTGGCCTGTGCAGATAGCAGCTCTCTATCACATCAAGAGCTGCTCAAATCCTCACACAGTGTTTGTCTTAGGGGGACAGGGTTGCATATGCACACACACACACACACACACACCTGTAACTGGGCCATAGATGCCTCCCTCTTGCCTGAATGAGGGCGTGTGTGTCTGTGTGTGTCTCAGGTGGGGGCTGTATGCTTAAATGTTAAATAAGAATGTGTGAGTGCTGGATCTATCTATGTGTGTCTCTTGCCATGAAATCAAGGTGTTGTCCTCTTGTGGTCAAGAAACCCAGATGTGAGTGTGTTTATTTAATGCATGGCTGTCTTGCATGTCTAAATATCTGTGTGTGTGTGTGTGTGCTTATGCAAGATAGAAAGTTTATAGGTTTAATGAGTAAGATGGGTGTTGGTACTAGGTGTTGTAGATTGAAATATGATCTGTTGCTGGCTACTGGTGTGTGTTTGTGTGTGTGTGTCCGTGTGCTATGAGCTGTATGAGCTGTTGAATGTTATGTGTGGGTGTAATCTGCTGGTAGCTGAGAGAGACAGCAGTGACTGTGTGTGTGTGTGTGTGTGTGTGTGTGTGTGTGCGTGAGGCAGCTCCACTGACAGTACCGTGTCAACAGAGCGCTCGTTGCTGCTGCTGCTGGGATCCAGGTGCAGACCAAATGAGTCATCAGAACCTCCTGGCCAAAGCAAACAGGATTTATCACTGCTGAATGTCAGTCCATTTCATAAGGCCGGCTCCTGCCCTGCGCCTAAATACAAACCAACATGAAGACGCTGTACGTATACGTATGGATGCATTCACCTTGGGGTTAAGGTGTAGAAATGTGGAGTTCAATTCTCTAAAACACAAACAAGGCATGGTGCCTCACTCATTGAACATGTACAAAAACAGCCCAGACTATTTGGGGAAATAAACTCAAGTACAGTTTGTCATTTGACGTGACGGTGATTGATTCATGTTGACATTGTGATGAATTGCAACAATGAGAGCATATTAATGGAGAGCTGCCACTCATACTATGTCTTATTCACTCTCAACTTTGTGCACGTGGGACTTGAGAAATTCAACATTGTGGGATTGTTCATTTCAGTGACACAATATAAAATGTTAAACTCACACATTGTGTACATTCAATAGACACTAAGTGAAATATTTCCCACTATTATTTGTGTCCATTTTGATGACTGTGGGTTACAGCTGAAGAAATTCAGAAATTAAGTATCTCATTACATGTCTACATACAACTAACATATTTTAAAATTTTACACACATCTTGTTAAAATATCACTTACAACTAATAAAAAACAGATTTTTAATACCGGAATGCCGGCCGCCTGGAAAATATGTTTATGTATGTTACTGTATTAGCATGGAGTGTTATGCAGGCAAAGGGCCTGGTCCACTACTGAGGTATCATGGAAGCCTGAAAGAAGCTTTCAGCTCACCAGCATTGTTTACTCTCCTCCGGTTGTCACATAGCACAGAGATTGCCTGTGGGGTTTGGAACAGATGAATGTTTGAAGCCTAGTCAAGCACTATGATTCCTTGGTCCTAACACCAGGTACTTTGGTACTGTAGTGTGGGCAGGTTCCAGTTTCTGCTAAATGGATAAAACCAGCGCTACCATGAATCTTGTCACTAAAAGCAAGCATTAGGGTGCTCTCTGTGCTCCTGGGGGTGATAGAACACCAGCTAATTACATGGCTCCAGAATACTGAGTGGAAACTTAACAATAAACTTACAACAACTTGAACTTGAACTCTGGGACCTTGATTCCTAAATGTATTGCTTTCATATCAGGAATTTCAGATGAAATGCTTTTATCTAAAAGTACTTTGGAACACTAACCAGTTAGCTTTCTTTAAAGCCCTTCATGCTTCTCTCTATGACAAACTGCATAAAGACATTCATCCAGCAGGACTTGCCTGACTCAATGATCATGGAATCACTTGACTAGCCAGCAAACTCACTAGACCTAAACAATTATGGAATCTATAGGGTATTGTCAAGAGGCAGATGAGACCTACCAATGCAATGCAGATAAGCTGAAAGCCTCAATCAAGGCAACCTATCAAGGCTTCTATGACACTTGAGAAGTGCTGCAGGTGGATAGCCTTTATGCTATGCCACACTGATAAAGTAATAAAAGCTAAAAAGACCAAACCAAGTACTGAGTGCAAATATATGAACATGTTTGTCAGAAGGCTAACATTTCTATATTACAGATCCATTTTAGTATTGGTTTAATGTCTGATCATCCAAAATAATGGCTAGAACTTTTTTACTTACTGTCTAATGAATCTATAAAATCTATGACTTTCAAGTTATACATTTTATTACTGTTTGAAATAATGACTACATTACAAACTTTTCAAGACCCACAGTGTACATACTATTTTCCTGTGTGTGCCAGTGTCCATGTTGTTTCATTAAATAATGATTTTGAAGTCTCACACATGTTCATTTACTTTCACATCAGAATTGACTGAGAATTTAAATTGAGTATATTTTTTATACTTTGTTGTACTATTTCTGATATGTAATGCTCAATAAATCAAAGAAAAAAAATAAAAAACATTTTGAATCAATTTTGAGCCTCTTGAGCTAAAACTGACTGTAGTTGCATTTATAAAGTCACTTCTTTATTTTCCATGGCCAGTGTCATCAATCAGTTATAATTAATGACTTTTAATTAATGACAGACAATTTAAGTCTCTCTCTCTCTCTCTCTCTCTCTCACACACACACACACACACACACCTATATACTGTACAGGTTATTCACATTATTACATCAGTTATAATGTAAAACTGACTTGATGGGACACACACCAAAAACTGCATTTTAAAGATCAGAAAGATTTTCAAAAACTTTTTGCACACCTCGGTGGTAGGTGCGTAGGAAATGACCAGATCAGGTCACAGAACAGGAACATAGAACGAATCCCGCATACTGACCATTTCGCATATAGTTTATTTATTTTCAACGTTTCGGTCTTAGACCTTCATCAGGCACACTGACCATTTCGCATATAGTTTATTTATTTTCAACGTTTCGGTCTTAGACCTTCATCAGGTAAAAGGTCTAAGACCGAAACGTTGAAAATAAATAAACTATATGCGAAATGGTCAGTGTGCGGGATTGGTTCTAAAGATCAGAAAGAGCAAGGAGTGATGGCTAAAAATAAAATGAATGTTATTTTAACTTAATACACATGTAAAATGTACATTTTCTTAAGCTATTCTTTTCATTCTAAATAAGAAATTGAGCACCTGACAAACATAAGTGCACACCCATACAAACACACTCTTTTGTTGTAAGTCTCTCTCTCTCACACACACACACACACAAATGTCTCAGACACACACCCTCTCCCTCCACACCCACTAGCACTCCAGGTCTGGGCTAGGCTTCCAGAGGGTCTGGTGTCTGTCGGTGGCCAGAGGATCGGTGAGGGGTGAAAGCCGACCCTGCAGGCCCTCCTATCGGCCCCGGCAGACGGCTCAGGAACCAACAGGAAGTGGAGATGGGCGTGGACCCCCGGCGGCGGCGGAGGCTGTGGTGGTGGTGCTAGCGGTGGAGGCAGCCATGGCCCAGCCAGCTGCGTGCTAGAGGCGTGCCAACGGGCCCTCTCACCTGCGCGGCCCACTGTGTAAGCGATCACGCCAGTTGGGGAGGTCATAATTTATCTTAATGGAGGCCGATCCTGTTGCAATCCTATCCAGTGGGGGACAGCAGCGTGTAATCGTATAACTCTCATGTTGTATCAGTGCTCCGGCCCTCGGGTGATGAAACTGTCCCTTGTCACACTACTCTCTCTCTCTCTCACACACACACACACACACTCACTCTCTCTCTCTTCACACACTCACTTCGCTCTCGAAGCTCCCAGGCCCAGCTTTCAGCCGAGGCCCATTGAAAGCGGGTCCTTTATTTAAATACACAGAGCCGCGGCCGCGCCGGCACAAGCTCCCCTCTGTGTGGTCTCATTCATGTGGCCGTGCGCAGGTCTGGCCTCTCGTTGCCTTTCATTAGGCCGTATTGATCATGGCTGTTTTCTCATTTACAGCTTTTTATCGGCCGCATTGTGCCCCGGCCGCTACACAGAAGCTTTTAAAAATGCACGAAAGCGCGACAGGCAGCGATATCGACTCAGACCCCGGGATCAGGCGGAACACTTGAACGCCCCTGACAGCTCCAAGACCTTGACAGCAGCCATTGGGAACTCTGTTCGTGTTCCTTGGCGAGATTGCAATCCAACTTTCCTCTCGCCTTCCTCCCCCTCTCTCTCTCTCTCTTTTTGCCGCTTGCCCACAGGTTAGTAGTGAAACGTTATTAAAGAGAGTTGACCAAGAGGTCAGAGAGAGAGTGAAGCCACATAAACAAACAATTAATTTGGCATGGAGGTGTAATGGGATGAGATCTCGCCGAGGCCTGGCCTCATTGTTCCGCTGGAATTAACTGTGGCAGGTCATGTGTCACTGGGTTCTGACCCTCGGCCCCTATTCTTGCGAGCCCCCACTTGCGTTGTCCAAAGCATGGCAAGAGGTCAAATCCAGTAACAAGCCAACCAAACACCCCCACCCTCACCTCCCTCTCTCCCTCCATCTCTCAGTGACCCTCCACCCCCCACCCAACCTGACTCCAACTCTCTCTCTCTGTGCATCCTCCAACCTATCTCTAGTTCTGACCAAGGCAGCATATACAGAACAAAGCCCTGTGTTACCATGGAGGTAAAGGGGGTTGAGGGTGGATGTTGGATGGATACTGCCACCTCATCCTATAGCATGAAGGGGGTGGAGGTGGTGGTGGGTTTAGATCTCCCCGATGCTATCTAGGCTGCTTCCCGTCAAAGCACAACAAAGGCACGCGACCTCGCCCCTCCACAGGCACAGGCACAAGCCCAAAAAGCACTGACACATTGTTTTAGAGTGATTCATGATCTGAGTGGGCTGTTTGCAGTGGAGGCTGACGTCTCCTGCACTCTCTCGCTCTCTCTCTCACCTGGGCTGCGACTGAGGCCGTGTGTGTGTGTGAGCGAGATCCTGACGCGGCCGTCGCTCGCTCCGGTTGCAGCGGGCCTGCTCAGGCACACTCTCCCCAGGCCACCCATCTGGTTGGCCTCTGTATGGATGGCGTGTTGTCGATGTGTGCTCTCTTTCTCTCTTTCTCTCTCCCCCCCTCCTCTTTCTCACTTTTGTGTGCCACACGCACACATGACACACACACACACACACAGACACACACAAACAGGCTCTCCAAAAGTTGCTGACTTCATTTAGTGTCAGTCACCCAGAGGGACCTGGTGCCTCCGATGCATGTGTGCCCTGGGGGGCAGCAGGGAAAAAAAAATAAAAAAAGCGCTGAGGTCTCTCTCGCTGAGGCCTGACAGATGCACCGCATAACGCCAGCGCGCCGTTAAAAAAAACATCTGATCCTTCAGCCCCGGGGCCGCAGATACTGCTAATTGAAAACACACACACACACACCCAGCAACCCGTACTCCACGCCTCATGGGGCATGATCACTCGTACAAATTCTCGGCTGGCTTCCTCCCGCCGGAGCCTCCAGCGTGACCTGATAGCGCTGTATGTTTTTTTAATGCTCGTCTGTGCATACTGAGAGGGCGTATGGAGTCGGAGCAGCTCGGCACGGGAGCTAAATACTTCCAGGAGGGTGGAGTGTGTGTGTGTGTGTGTGTGTGGGGGGGGGCAAGGTGGCTGGCAAGGTGGCTGGCAGGGAGGATGAAACGTTACGGATACTAACGTATCCTCGGTTCTCTGAGTGAGAAGCCGAAACGTACGAGTGGATGATGCCTATCATCTCCTGCTTTTCTGAAGTAATTTTTAACCAACCCTTTGAAAAAAGGGCAGTAAGCGCACTGACGCGCGCAGGCAACTACTTAGACAGCCCTGCGTGACGTCAGAAAGTCTATATAAAGACTGCGCTTACGCTTCAGGTCCTCTTTGCCAAGCTCGCCAGCGTCGGCGATTGAGGCCCGAAGCGTACGTTTCGGCTTCTCACTCAGAGAACCGAGGATACGTTAGTATCCATAACGTTCTCTTTCGTTTCGAAGCCGAAACGTACGAGTGGATCACTACAACCAAGCCTCAAGAGCCCTACACCAAGGAGCCCGAGGTGGGAAGATCCATGGGACCGCCGCCGGGCCCAGAGAGAACACTCTCTGCTACACCCGGCCTGGTGACGTCCAATGCGTAAAAACGCGCGAAGGTGTTGCCTGAGGCCCACGAAGCGCTCAAACAGATATCCTTCATAGGGACGCCTTTCCAGAAGGCCCAAGAAGCCGCCACTCCACGGGTGGAGTGCGCCCTGACATGAGCAGGCGGAGGAACACCCGCCGCCTCATATGCCAGACGTATGGCTTCAGTAAGCCAATGCGACATGCGTTGGGTAGACAAAGCCTGACCCTTGGCACGCTCGCCATGGCAGACGAACAACTGGTTCGTCTTCCTGATGCTCTGCGTACGCGTCAAATAGGCACGAAGCGCTCTGACCGGGCACAGAGTGACGGGCACAGAACTGCCCGTCTCAGGAAGGGCTGCGAGCTCAATGACCTTCGAACGAGGGTCAGTAGACAGCACTTTCGGGCGAGAAAAGGGATTTGGTCGCAGCGTTACCCGCGCTTCACCTTGCGTGAACTCAAGACAGTCAGGACTGACCGACAAGGCAGTCAGATCGCTGACACGCTTCACCGAGACCAGAGCGAGCAGAAGCGCAGTCTTAAGGGAAAGCATCTTTAGACTGGCACTCGACAGAGGGTCAAAGGGCGTAAGGGCCAGTCCGCGTAGGACAGTGGCCAGGTCCCAAGTAGGGACCGAAGGAGAGGAAGAGGGGCGAAGCCGCCTGACGCCCTTCATGAAGCGCGACGCAAGGGGGTGAGCGCCTGGGGAAACGCCAGCATAGCCAACATGGCATGCTGAAACAGCTATGAGGTACACCTTCAAAGTAGAGGGTGTACGACCCTGATCAAACAGGTGTTGCAAAAAAGCAAGCACCTCGCCAATAGGGCAGACTAGAGGATCACAGCCTCTGTCTCTGCACCACGTGCTGAATACACGCCACTTCAGTGTATACAACGACCTAGTGGATGTAGCTCTAGCAGCCTGAACGGTCTCTATCACTGCGTCTGACAGGCCGCTCTCTAGGAGACGCGCCCGTTCAGGGGCCAAGCCGTCAGTCTCCATGCTTCCGGCTTGGGGTGCCACAGCGACCCGTGAGCCTGCGATAGGAGGTCCCTCCTCAGAGGGAGGGTCCACGGCTGCCTCCTGAAGCCTCTTCGGCGTGAGCGTCGCTCTCATTGAGCGTGAGTTCAGCCTCACGCCCAAGAACTCGACCTCCTGAGAGGGAGAGAGCATGCACTTGCTTAGGTTCACTAAGAAACCCAGACTGTGCAGGTGACGCAAAACACTGTGAGCCTGTGACGTTAGGAGCT
Organism: Limnothrissa miodon; assembly: GCA_017657215.1. Classification (NCBI taxonomy): domain Eukaryota; kingdom Metazoa; phylum Chordata; class Actinopteri; order Clupeiformes; family Clupeidae; genus Limnothrissa; species Limnothrissa miodon. The sequence goes on along the minus strand of JAGFZM010001731.1, from coordinate 314,434 downwards.
GTCTGGAACCCGCCAGCAGCATCCAGTCGTCCAAGTAATTGAGGAGTCTGATCCCCTGAGCGCGTAGAGGAGCGATCGCCGCCTCCACGCACTTGGTGAAGCACCGAGGTGCTAGAGATAGACCGAAGGGAAGGGCTGCGTACTCGTAAGCACTGCCCTCGAAGGCGAAGCGTAGAAAACGCCTGTGCCTTGGGACTATACCTATGTGAAAATAGGCGTCCTGAAGGTCTATGGTGACCATGTAATCCCCCTGGCGGACTGACTCCGCCACCATGCGCCCCGTGAGCATGCGAAAGGTGAGAGGAGAGAGCGTCCTCCGGCCTGGGCCGGGGCTCATTGTGAAACATTGCCCCAGAGGGGCGATAGTGTGTGTGCGGAGTGCTTGTGAACAAGGCAAACTCAGCGCCCCGTAAGGGGGTGAGATCAGAGAGGACCGCCGAAGCGGGGGGGAACGCTCCGAGCTGGGGACAGAGCGAAGACCCGTGCCTTTGAGAGCACACAGAGGCATAGCAGTCAATGGATGGAGATCGCATGACATGCTCTGACGTGCACACGCGATCGCATCAGGATCGCTGTGGCCTCTTACGCCGCTCCTGGCTAGCTGGTCGGTTGGCGGGAGCTGGGCGCCCGCGAGAGCGGGAGCGCTGCCAAGTAGATTGCGACCCAGTAGCCGGCTGTGGCGCGGCTTTGGGCGTGTCCGCCTTCTTTTTCTGTTGCGTCCGTTGAGGCGTACGAGCACGCGTCTGAGGAGCAGCAGGAGCGGCTGACTGAGGCGGAGCACGCTTAGGAAGCACGGGTTGCAGGGCCTGAGCCGCCGACTTCGTCTTCTCTAAGCGGTCGCGCTGTAGTTCCAGCGCCTGGCCAAACAGAGCATCAGCGGAGATGGGAGCATTCAGGAGATGCTTCTTCTCCTTCTCCGGCATGGAGGAGAGGTTCAGCCAGAGATGCCTGTCAAGGACGACCAAGGAGCCAAGGGAGCGCCCATCGGCTTTAATGGCCGACCGGATAGCCAGTGAAGTGAGAGCGGTGATTCTGCGCAGCTGAAGGATGGTTAAGTCCGAGTGCTGCGCAGTCAGATCTGCCACCAGCTCCTCAGCCAAGGAGGAGAGGAGAAAGGCGGTATTCATCGCCCTTATCGCCTGGCCTGTGCAGATGAAGGCCTTGGAAGCGAGCTTCTCCGTGCGCTGACACGGCTTGGAGGGGAGCTCGGGAGGCGATGTCCAGGTGGTGGCAGAGGCTGGTGCTAAACAGCCAGCGACCGCATCTTCAACGCGAGGAAGCTGCAAGAGGCCGATGGCGCCCGCTCCGTCCATCGCGTAAAACGCCGCATGCCCCTGGATAGGGGCAATGGCGGCGTAGGGAGCCTCCCGGGTAGCGCGCCGGAGAAGGGGTCGAAACGCCCTTCCGGATAGCGCTGAGGCGGAGGCAGGCCTAGCCTGCTAGCCGCCTGTGTAGCCAACGAAGCTAGCTCAGAAGCTAACTGGGCGGCGTGGGTCTTCAAGATAGGTGGCAGGTCTTCGACAGTAGCGCAGCCTTTAGCGGACAGGAAGGAAGCAAGCTCCTCCTCATCCACAGCTTCGATAACTGGGTCGTCATCGTCGCCCTGAGGCGGCGTGGTAGCCGCGCGGTTAAAGGCAGCGTCGATGGAGCTAGCAGGGCTAGCGTGGTGGGTCGCGGTTAGCTGGCTAGCTGGTAGCAAGCTAGCCGCTGAGAAGCTAACTGACGGCCGAGTAGCCACTGAAGACCGATCGATTAGCCCAACTGGGTGCGGGGACGCCGGGGGAAAATCGATAGACTGGCGGGTAGCGAGAGCACTAGTGCCAGCGGGGGCAGAGCCCGCCCCTGAAACACCAGTGGAACCCACAAAGAATGCCGCTCTGTTGGCGATAGCCGTAGGGGAGAGGCGTTCGCAAGCCGAGCAAAGATCCGGCCGCGAAAAATCCCCATACAGATAAAACAGATAGCATGGCAGTCGGATATCGCCATGGGACGATCACAGTTGGTGCAACGACGAGTAGCCATCTTGCGTCTCGGGGTACCAGAAGTTAGGGACTGGCGTGAGCACTTGGAGCAAGACGGAAATCCCTCGGAGAGCTTTGAAAAAAGCTTTTGTGGTGGGCTTTCAAAAAAGCCGTTGGTTTAGAATATTTGCGAAGGCAAACGAAAAGGCGACTCAGAAACACACGCAGTAGGCGAGGTGAAAGAGGCAAAGAGGACCTGAAGCGTAAGCGCAGTCTTTATATAGACTTTCTGACGTCACGCAGGGCTGTCTAAGTAGTTGCCTGCGCGCGTCAGTGCGCTTACTGCCCTTTTTTCAAAGGGTTGGTTAAAAATGACTTCAGAAAAGCAGGAGATGATAGGCATCATCCACTCGTACGTTTCGGCTTCGAAACGAAAGAGAACAGGGCTGTGTCTCTCCTTCTGTGTCTCCCATAATTGATAGGGTGTTGAGTGGGTGGGGGATCGTCGGGGCGGCTGCCCGAGAGCAAGGCGCTGGAATTAAAACTTCAATCCGGCTGCCCAGGAATCAATTTCATCCATGGCCCCTGACATTATACAAATGAGCAGGAGGGAGATGCAGGCGGCCGATGACCAAGGAACAGACTGTCCCTCGGCCATCTCGGACACTTTTATATCCAGGGTGATCTTCACTTCCCTCCACTTACCACCAAGGTGGTCATATCAACCACCACCACCACCTCTTCCAATCCCCCCTCTACTCCCCCATCTGAACCCTTTACCCCCTGACAAAGGAAGAGCAAGGGGCAAGGGATGATGATCTTTTTGGCCACTTTCATTTGGTTAATAGTTTACCAGAGTCTACTCTGTAGCCATTGCATCATGGGGAGCCACACTCTGGCTCCTTGCTCTGTGGGAGAGCCCTCTCAGTCCCGGGCCAGTCATGCAGGGAAAGGCCCTCTGGCTGCAGTTCGTCTTACCTGTCAGGCGAGGACAGAGAAATGTGTAAATATCCCCATGGTGTGCTCGCTGCTAAAGGCTAAACGTGAGAAAGACAAATTGGCCATAAAACATACTCGTCTGTGACAGGAGCTCATCAAACACATCCAACGGCCACAAGAGTGTCAAAAAAGCTCATAATAGCTGTCACTACACACACACACACATATTGTATATATATATATATATATATATATATTCTATGAACATATATATAATGGCATTGTTCTATGGATAAAACTGATACTCAATGTAGGAGGATCCCTTCACACGTACATGTGTGTGTGTGTGTGTGTGTGTGTGTGAGACAGAGAGAGAGAGAGAGAGAGTCGTGCACGTGTGTTCTTTCACAGTGCAGATGACTGGGAATATTCTTATGAAGGCCACAGCTCTTGACGGGTCAAACTGAGAGGGGGCTTTTTTTTTTGACGGGCCCACACAGACTGGCTGTGTTTGGGCTCTGACTGAGGGATTGTTGCAGCAACTGGGAACCAGCTCGAAGCCCCCCACCCCCCCAACAAGCCCCATGGCCACAGCAAACAGTATGTGTGCATCTTTTGCGTGCCGGTCCGCGGCAGTCAAAACAGGTTTTTGTTCTGGCGACAGTGGAGGGGGACAGCTTTGCCCTTTGTGCACTGCAAAATGGCAGATTTGTTTGGTTATCAGCGCTGGACATATTCAAAATCCAGTTTTTGGGACACAGTGGGGCTGACACTGCAGAACGTCTCAATACAAGGAAAAATTAAATTATAAAAAAAAAAAATCAAAAAACAAAAAAAACATGAAGGATTTCACAATTTCTCAGCATTCTCACTGAATGCTCAGGAGAGGCTACTTCCTGCGAGGAAAGAGCTTTGGTTGTGTGCAGGTCATCAGTGAGAGGTAGGCTCTGGAGTGCAACGGGGCGGAGCGGTCTAATTCAGGACCTCCAGGGCCAGCTCGTGTAGCCCGTCACAGCAATCTTGGGAGCCCAAAGATCGTATCTCACCTGCCGAGTGCTACCTGCCTTCTGGCACGGCACACAAAACTGCCTGAATGGGGCACCGTTGGCTCAGTCAGGCCATTCGGAGCAGTAACCTGAACATGGCCAGAGTGGGGGACCCGGATGAAGGGACTCAGTAGAGGGCCCAGGCGAATAAAAGGGCCCCGTCCCAATTCAGCCTGAAAATGCCAATAAATCACCAGCATACTGCTGATATCTAACCCCAAAAGGGTATGCAATGCATTTGTGATGGCACCAGGCTATCAAACCAATAGCAATTTGTCAGTGTTAAATGCTGGCACTTAAAATGATCAACCCCTATCAGGTTTTCCCCTGGAGAGTAGCATTAAAAAGTCAACTCAAAAATCAACATTACAGATCTCGTTTAGTGTGATCACACTGAAGATATTGTTGCATGCTACCTTCATCGGATAAAAGGGTAAAAGTGTTAAACCAGAGCTTTGTTATAGGGGGGGCTTTATGGTCTTTGGCAGTGTGCACACAGGGCACAGGACAAGGTTGTTTTGGTCCTCAGCAAAGTTTCCACTCGTCACTCGCCCCTGTGCAGTTTCTGGGGCCTTCAAAAGATGGCAGTTGCTGGGGTACCAGAAGACAATCAGCACTGATTTCCCAGATGGAAAGCCAAGGCCTCTGAAAAGGATGAGTGAGAGAGAGAGAGAGAGAGAGAGAGAGAGAGAGAGAGAGAGAGAGAGGGGAAAAAGTAGAGAGGGAGGGAGGGAGGGGGGGAGAAGAAAGGAGAGAAGCCCGCCAGGCGTTTGCATTTTGGGCGAACTTGGGGATTGGCCTCTGTGTGGCCCTGCCAAGATCGTAAGGAATGCCTGCCTGTGCAAGAAAATGAAAATGGCGTATGGCATTCGGCCATGGCAACACCTCTTCTCTCCCTCCCACTCTCTTTCTAGTCATCCAATTTGTGATGGAAGTGGTGGGCGGCCATTTTTTTTGCATCCTCTGCCGAGTTTGAGTTCTTGGAATAATAATAAAATAACTATAAATATGGTTTTGGGAATGCTGTTTTCAGTGAAGTTTAGAGACTTCATTCTTTTGAAAGCTTTTATGTGGTGGCTAGTTTTATGGTCATCTTTTTTAATTCGATTTGTCCTTCCTTGCGCCGTGCTGAGAACTCGTGCCCGTGTAATGTTATGGTAAGTCATAAAATGTGTCATCCATTATACTCTCAAGCTTCCGGCTAATTATTGGCTGTTTAATTTGTAAGTATAAAAAAAAAGCTCTCCGAATCCAAAACGTTTGACCAGGGTCGGACAAAACCCCACTTGACTCTTAATGAAGCCTGTGAGTGATTAAAAGTGCTTCCTGTCCCTAATCTGAGGGGAATAAGCCCCTGAGAAACCAGCGTGCGATGAAGAGCAGCCTTTCTTCCTAACCAATCCCTCCAGGAGTGACAGAAGAAGAAGAGGAAGAGGAGAGGAGAGGAACGGATGAAGAGTGTAAGTCGAGAGGGGCTAGAGGGACACTAAGAGACGGTCTCTGTCGTTGGCTGGAACCGCACCAGCACTGAGCCCAGAACTTTCTGAGGCCCATTAGGAAAGAATGCACATCCAGCTACGCCTGTGTGAGAGAAAACATACAGGAAGAGGGGGCCTCGCCATCGTCCTACGCCCACGCTCCTCACACACACACACTCCAAATCCTTCCCCAACTTCCACTAGGCTTGGCATGTCCTTGAGGTCCCGCTCATGGAGCCGGGCTAATGAGAGTGGAAATGTCAGCTATGATACAGTGGCGGGGAAGAAGGGACACAGAGGGCCGCACAAAACCCCTTTTATGCCACCCGGCTCGTCTCTCTCTCCCTGCACTTGTTTTCCAAACCGGCTTTTGTGGCTCCATTAGTGGACCCTTTCAAACATTCTCACACGCCAGAGAAAGAGGGGAGCCATTCCCCATTTGCGCCGCTAGCTTATTTTTAGTCAGGCGCAGACACAGGCAGCCCTGCTCATTGTGCCTGGTGGTGCTGGCTGCCGCTGCCACTGCTCTCTCTCTCTCTGTGTGTGTGTGTGTGTGTGTGTGTGTGTGTGTGTGTGTGTGTGTGTG
>JAGFZM010001731.1:274114-302629 GCA_017657215.1 Limnothrissa miodon | reverse complement strand
GGGGGGGAGAGACAACACTCACGGTATTGGCAATTAAAACCCAAAACGCACAGGCGCACCCCCCCCCATCATCCCACCCATCCACCCACACACACACACACACACACACACAACCCCTTAACCATTCCCCCCACCCAAGCAGAACCAATTTCCCACAGCCATACAGCTTATAATTATCCTGATGTTAATCGGCGAGCGATGGCTGTGAGGGAATGGCCTTTCCCCTTGCCTTAATTCTGCTGCAGATACTATCTCTCTGACAGCGGCTTTCAGACCAGACACTCAGTGCGCACAAGGATGTTTTTCTCCCAGCTCATTTGCTGGAGATGGCTTGATGGAGGTGTCGCTTCTTGGCAGGAGGACACTGCAGAGTGAAGCAGAGTACACAGTACACACACACACACACACACACACACACAGATGAGTACATGCAGTCACATTTTTATAATCACACATACTTACACACTGCCATAACACATTTCACATATACACACCACACACCTCTACATAAAGAAAAACACGTGTATGTATGCATGCCCCCCCCCCCCCCCCCCCCCACACACACACACACTTTTCTCCTCAAATCCTTGAAATATATATGTGTAAGCAGACTCAACACATAAGACAATCCTAAACACACACACACACACACCTACACACACACCTAAATCCACGTTGCGCAGCAGGCTCTACTGTTCGCCTGGGGGCCATACAACCCAACCTGCCCCCCTGTCAGGCTCTCAACAAGCCAAGCCAAGGGGAGATGGGCACACTGGCAGCGGATCTGGGATTTGCCTTGTTTTCTGAACGCCCCATGCGTGAAAGCAGCCTGGGCTAAACAAACATGCTCTACACCTTCAGGTGCCACAGCAATATTTGGCCATCGCCATGGGGACAAAGCTCTGTAATTGGGGCAAAATAATCATTAAGGAGGGCTGCGTGTAAGAGGTACATTATGACTGATGTGTATCCCATAGCACAGCCTGTCTATCAGAGGAGGGAGTAGGCCCCTGGAGCCATGTGTACAGATGAGTAAGCTTTAGGACCAGCTGACACTTTCAGTTAAAGCTAGGGTCTACGTTTCTGAAAATCACTTGAGCCTGAGACAGATTTGAAAAAAGTATCCCGCCCCCCCAAACCAAATACCTCCCCTCAGTGTACAACGACTACTCCCCCCGGGCCCTCCTAACGACTAAATCGTCGTTGCCGTATTTAGTATTGTATGCTAACTATACGTTTAAGAATGCTCGGTGCTAACTAAGCTGGCTCTAGTTTAGCTTCCTGCCAAGCTTATGAGCATGCGCCATTTGTTGTACGCCACGAAGAGGGGTACGCGCAGAGGGGGAGGGAGCAGCAGATTGCAGTTTGATAGATGCGTCAGAATCCAATCATACGGAACGGTCCGTTCCTGTTTCCTGGATCGTTTGTTCTAGAGGCCACTAAAACTTTACATTTTTGTGTCAAAACTTTTAATTAATTGGTTGCAATGGGGGTGTGAAGAGTATTTCAAGCAATATGTTAAAAAATGCATGCTCCAAAGATCGTAGACCCTAGCTTTAAGGAGAAAATATTGTAGCAAATGTCTGAATCACTGGCCTTGTTTGAGGAAGAACCTGTGAAATGCATGTGTGCGTATGATGAGAGGGGGAGTGTGTGTGTGTGTGTGTGTGTATGAGTGCACACGTGCGCAAATGCATGTATGGGTCATACGCAAATTTGCCCGTGTGTGTGTGTGTGTGTGCATGCGCACACGACACAATGAGAACAGAGTGTGTAATTGTGGGTGCAACCTAACCATCTTTGGCATTGGCAAGCCATCTCCCGTCGTTAGCGCCACTACCTGTCAGCGGGTAGCCAGGGCCCTGATAACTTGTGACAGGCCCCCAGTCGAGCAGAAACGAGGGCCCGTGACACCGGTGCAGGGCCCCGCACACAGATGCCCTCTGACAGCTCGCCGCTGGGGGGCGGCTGGGGGCAGCTGCCGGGGGAAGTTGGTGCTGGAAGTCCTGGGGGTGAGTCGGGTGGGGGTGGGTTGGAGGGGTCGTTGGTGGTTTCCCTCTTTACCACTGTCCCCCCGCCTTCCAAAAAAAAATGTCTCACGCCAATGCTGGCAGGGCAGAGTAGCCCGCAGCTGTGTATCACTCTGCTGCTAAGAGGAGACAGTTAGGGGGTCAGGGCAGGCGAAGTGGGGGGTGCTGGAAGGGGGGTCCCCGAGAGCACATGGGAATTTCCAGGAGTGCCAGAGGACGGCCCCTGGCCACCATTTAACCCGCTGCGCTTACATCACTGCGCCCCGCGGCTAACAGATTTAACGACTGCGCTCTGACGAATCCAGGTGGGGTGGAGTGGGGTGTGTATGGACAGGGGGGCTGGGGTCAGTCGGTGCGTGTGTGTCTGTGTGTGTGTGTGTGTGTGTGTGTGTGGAACCCGCTGGTGGGAGCCACCGGTCAGGAGCTGACCTCACGTCATGACACGAGACCCCACTAATGGCCGGGAAAGGACATCTGGGCGCCCGGCATCTGCCAGCTCCCCTCCACTGTATGCCAGGGACCCCCTCACCCCCCCACAAACATAAACCACACAACACACACACACTATTCTGTTCAGGTCCTGACTCAGTGCCATAACACACACATAACTCTGGCTCCCAAAGCAAATGCTTAGTGTGGAGACAAACCAAAGCAGGTTCCCTTTCGAACAGCCAGACACACTGTATTGGTGAAGGAGCAAAATTAAGCTGCCTTTGTTGCGTACTTAGCGACCTGGTGTAGAGTTCATGTGACTCCCACGGAACGTAATGAAACTGAATATTAATAGCAAAACTCGTAACGCTCACCTTTGTGGTATTTTCCTCCGCCTCGCTTGTTGTGGCGGAAAAAAAAACGAGGTCACATTTTTCTGTGACATGGCGGATTGAGTTACACAATAGGCATTTTGTCTTATCATACTACATCTCCTGTTTGGGTTTGCGCAGGTTCTACATGGCTGCAGCTCGTGCATTCGCTGTGATTGCCATTCACCTGGCCACAATGATCTCATTGGACACTCTGTGAAACACTGTTGCACTCTGATGGTAGAGATGGTTTCCTAATTTGAGAAGGGCATCACTGGAGGGGAAACCTGGCGTTTGGGGGAGGCACTGGCTCCTGCCACTCAGGTTGTTTTTACTCTCTTGTTTTTGGTGAGTATTTGTTAATGTTTTTTTTAAATGATTCATGTATTTAATCACCTAAAATGTGTGTGTTCTTTTCATGCAACAGTTATCTGTTCGTTTTATATTTTGTAGATTATTTTTTAACAACAACAGCTGTTTGTTCGAGGATTTAGTTAGCTGCATGGCTTTGGTGTTATTGTTAAAGTGCTTGGTTTGATTAATGCAAAGCTTTTGTGATCACGCTTGTCATTTTGATTCCCTGCAGTCACCATGTGGAAGTCCTGCAATTTACAAATACGGCAATCCATTGTTACGCAGACTCCCTAATTGATACCTGCCAATCGGATTGATGTGGCACTGTAGTCCCACGCCATCCATACGTGTACGTGCACATTGAGGAAGTCACAGCCCTTTGCTGACATCTTTTTGATTCTATCAAAGTAAGCCTCCCTCGAACCTGTGACCCACATGACCCACGTGAGGCTGAAATTTCAGTCTGGGAAAAAAATGGTGGTCAGGCAAGTCAACAAAAGTCTCCTCAATGTGCTAATTAGAACCTGAACTCAGGTGTTAACCTCTCGCGCTCCGAATGGCGGCTTGTGTAATTGCTGGAAGCTGGCCCACTTAGGACACAGCTGTAATTATTGAATTAGTAGGAAAGTTCACGCGGGGCCTCGGGTTTCCAGGCGCTAGTAAGCCTCCCGATGAAATATTAATCCGCCAGCCAGGAGGTAGTGTGCGTGTGTGTATGTGTGTCTGTGTGTGTGTGAGTGTGTGTGTGGGTGCACCCAAACACCCCTCCCATGCACACCTGTGCTGATCTGAGAGCTGTAAGGAGCTGCTTCCATCCATGGCACAGCCCTACCTGGGGAAAGGTATGCACTCTAAGTGCACTTCCCTGAGCTGTGCCAAACACCGCAGTCACACACAGACCAGCAGGTGCTGTATACGCAAACTACACAAGCAGCAATACAAAATCAGCTATGTGTCTCTGTGTATGTGTGTGTGTGCGTATGTCTGTCTGTGTGTGTGTGTTTGTGTGTGTCTCTCTGTCTGTATGTGTGTATGTGTTTGTGTGTGTCTGTGTGCATGGCTGTCTGTGTGTCTGTCTGTCTGTGTGTGTACACGCACAGATCTGACTTTTACCAAACTGCGGTGTGGCTCTCTGTGTCTTCACTGACAGGGTGCTAGAAGCCCAGTGCCCAAACAAGAACTGCCAAACTCCTAATCCGGCCTTGCTGACAGGAACTAATGCAGCTCTCACTCAGCTCTCAGTCTTGCCACATGGACCCCCCCCCCCCCCCCACCCCCCCCCCCCCCCCCCCCCCTCCTCTCGTCTTCTCTCAAACACTCCGCAAGTAGAAGATATGTCAAAATCTTGCCCTTTAAGACCAACACAACAACACAATGACAACACTATGACAATGACAACACAATGACAACGACACGAAAAAACACGAAGAAGGTCAAACAAACACAGTGCATACAACACAGAAACACAAAGTGCGCTTATTGTTGTTGTTGTAATTACTCCACATGGGCAAATCCTTCCAGAGATACAACTTGTGATAGCAGAAGACACCGAGCGCAGTCTGTTCCAAAGCAGCACAAAACAGGGGTTAGCATAGGGGTGCACGGAGATTATGTTGTTCTGTTGTAAACATCAGTACCAGGAGCTACATGGAGGGACATGTTTGAGAGCATGCGGAGGAAAACGAATGAGGCAAATATGTGGAGTAAAAACACGTGTTGTAATATGAGTGACAAAGTGTTACTCATGCGGTGAGTTTGTGTTTGCTTTAGTATGTGTGTGTTATGGGGTTTTGGAGAGGTTTGGGTTTTTTGAGGTCATGAAAGAATGTTGGAGATGATGGTGAAGGAGGTTAACTTGAGAATCCCCCCAAAAAATTCTCTTTTGTTTTATATGTTTTATATATATATTAAATTCATCAATCATATTGGCAAAAGAAACTGACAAAATATCCATAATAAATCAAATCTAATGCAAATGCAAAAATAAAAAAATAAACCACTCTATCCCATTTTTTTATTTTTACACAATGATTCTACCTACCCCCAGCCTGGTTGACACACAGCCAATGGTGTGAGATGACACTCTGAGGCAGGTCTGAGCCCCTCTCCCTCCCCATGAGCTGGTGTCAGCCAGGTAGACTGGCTCCCTCAGCGCCCGTCTGGGCATACCTGGAGCTGCCGTGATGACACTGGCAGTGCCGCCACCCACCACTGCCACCCTCCGTCGGCAGCCGCTCCCAGACTTGGCTGCGGGTCACGGGAAATGGAGCATCGCAGACAGATGGATCACTGACACCCTCCTCCTCCTCCTCTTCCTCGCCCCCGCTCAGCCAGGGCCAGGACCAGTCTGTCTGTCCCGGCTCGGCTGACGGGAGGCCCGGGGAGTGGAAACAATGTAGGGAGTGTTGCTTGCTGCTTGCGTCACCCTGCAGAGACACCCAAAAAGCATGTGTCAGGATGACAACCAACCCTCCACACATACGCACGTCCACACGCACGCACACACACACACACACACACACACACACACACACACATGTGTCTGCAGAGCCATCAGATAATATGCCCTGTTCTGGAAGATCTCAGATGAGGTTAAAATGAAAGAACCATCCATTCACTCAGGCAGAAATGGCACTTCTTATTTGCGCAGGTGATCTGGTCAGTAGCCCCTCAAGATCAGGATGTGGAGATGGTGTTGCCATCCGAGTGGTAGACTGCTGCTCCAACCAACCCCATGCTTTTCCACAGACATACAAAGGTTGGAAAGTGATAGATATTTACCTGAAAACTCTTACAAGTCAACTTTTCATTCCAGTAACACTGTTTGAGAGAATCGTGTTTAGCTGCATGACACAGGATGGCAACAGATGACTTGAATGTGACAGCTAAATAGCTTTATCAAAGACTGTTCTTCAGCCATCAGGTTTTATCTGACATAGACATCAACTGTGGGGAAAAAAATGAGAATTAAAGGTATGTGTGAAGGAAATCTGTAGAACAGGTTTGCAATTTTAAGTCCTTGAAAAATTACGTGTCAGGATAGCATTCATACAATCCCTCCCACCTACCCCTCAACACCCATGCACACACAAACATACTAATTCAAACACACACACACACACATACACACACTTCAATTATGGAACCCACTAGTTACTTCTCTGAACAATGACAAGAATGTGCTGGATCTTGAGGAGAATTGACCCATCCAGACAGATGCTCAAACATAGATTAACCTGAGTGTGTGTGTGTGTGTGTGTGTGTGTGTGTGTGTGTGTGTGAGAGAGAGAGAGAGAGAGAGAGAGAGAGAGAGAGAGAGCTTTTCTGTGTGTGTGCTCAAGAAGAATTCTTCATGTCGGAGAGACGTATTACTTTGGTGACAGAGGGCACTGACACAGAGTGTTTACCAAACTTTTTTGGTTAACAAAAACACATTTTTGAGAAATTTTTCATTCCTTCTTTCTCTAGGTAGGTGTGGGTGAGCTATTTACATGTAATGTGGGTCCTTGGGTTGTCACAGTCTCCAATAGTCGTGCTTTAAACCTCCAGAGAGACGGAGAAATCAGTTCTTGTATACACTGTATACAAAATGGCATTCTGAGAACCCTGGTTGCAGAAGACATAAAAACCGATCTGAAAAACACATGGCTAAAGATTTCTTTCACACCAGCATCCATTTGAGGGAGTCGAGCCAAGGCTGACACGCTGCCAGGAGGAGAAATTTAACAGAAAAGCGATTTCCTTTAAATACATAATACTGAAAGCATCGTGTACACTGTACAGAAAAACACATAAGAGACAAATGGATGTGCCAGCCAAAGCATTGGAAGCAAACCAAATTGGATTTTCAAACATAAATGGCCAAAATGGTCCTGTTGACATGAAAGTTTAGGTCTGGTATTTTGATTTTGTTTTGATCCATGTCTGTTTCGTTACCAGGATGGCCTCCACTGAGTTCCACACTTCACTTGCAGCTCACTGATTTCACTACAGTTGATCAATTATGTTTTTAAATTTAATTTGCAAGAGGAAATTCACAGAAATGTATAAATAATAATAAATAATTCAAGTGTATTTAACAATGAAGCTCTGAAGTATATGTTATATGTGAATATGAATTTCACACAAATATTACTGTATGGACTGTATGTCAACACTTCATCATAGTATATAAGGTTATTTCTTATACAGTATTTCTTATACCAAATAACATTAAAAACAAATTAACATTATAAAATCATTCAAATTGTAATATTTTATAAGTTGTGTAAAATGATGAGAGCAATTCATTTCCCATAATGCCTTGCTTTATGCGTTCAAAATGATTTTCCAAACATTTTGGACATTTTGTTTGTACACTCTTGTTTAACAGCTAACAGATGGTTTGCTAATTACTCAACGTCAAGCATATTAAAAAATAAAATAAATAAATAAATAATAAATACACTGCTCACAAAAATTAAAGGAACACTTTAAAGAAACACATTAGATACATCAGATCTCAATATGAAGTTGGATATCTATACAAATAACAACAGGGCAATGTCTTAGGAACAAAAGAATGCCAAGTCTTTTAATGGAAATAAAAGTTTTCAGCCTACATAGGGCTCAATTGTGTAGACCCCCTAAAATCAGAGTGAAATGAAGATGTGGCAGGCTAGTCCATTTTTTTTAAACTTAATTTCTGCAACTCAAAATGCTTTTCAGTATCTTGTGTGGCCCCCACAAGCTTGTATGCATGCTTGACAACGTCGGGCATGCTCCTAATGAGACGACGGATGGTGTCTGTGTGAGGGCATCCCTGAGCTGTTGTACAGTTTGAGGAGCAAACTGCGGCGCCTAATGGACCGAAACATAATGTCCCACAGATGTTCTATAGGGTTTAAGTCAGGGGACCGTTAAGGGCATTCAATTGTTTCAATTCCTTCATCCTCCAAGTACTGCCTGCATACTCTGGCCACATGAGGCCGGGCATTGTCGTGCATTAGGAGGAAACCAGGACCTACTGCACCAGCGTAGGGTCTGACAAAGGGTTCAAGGATTTCATCTCGATACCTTATGGCAGTCAGAGCACCATTTTCTAGGCAGTAGAGGTCTGTGCGTCCCTCCATGGATATGCCTCCCCAGACCATCACTGACCCACCACCAAACCTGTCATGTTGAACGATGTTGCAGGCAGCATAACGTTCTCCTTGTCTTCTCCAGACTCTTTCACGTCTATCACAGCTGCTCAGGGTGAACCTGCTCTTGTCTGTAAAAAGTACAGGGCGCCAGTGGCGGACACCAATTCTGGTGTTCTTGAGCAAATGCCAGTCAAGCTCCACGGTGCTGGGCAGTGAGCACAGGGCCCACTACAGGACGTCGGGCCCTCAGGCCATCTTCATGAAGTCTGTTCCTGATTGTTTGGGTAGAGACATTCACACCAGTGGCCCTCTGGAGGTCATTCTGTAGGGCACGAGCAGTGCTCAGCCTGTTCCGCCTTGCACAAAGGAACAGGTATCGGTCCTGCTGATGGGTTGAGGACCTTCTACGGCCCTGTCCAGCTCTCCGAGAATAACCGCCAGTCTCCTGAAATCTCCTCTATGTTCTGGAGATTGTGCTGGGAGACACATTAAACCTTCTTGCTGCAGCACGTGTGGATGTGCCATCCTGGAGAAGTTGGACAACCTGTGCAACTTCTGTAGGGTTAAGGAATCGCCAGTAGAGATAATTACTCAAGCCAAAACTAGCACGAGTGGAAAACCAGCCAAAAACGATCAAGAGGGAGAAACTTGAAATGACCTCCACATGTAAAACCAGTCCTGTTTTGAGGGGTTTCTAATTGTTGCCACTGTAGTGCACCTGTCGTTAAGTCCATGAACACCAATACAGCTGAAAGTGATTAACAATGCCCTCAGCTGCATAACCAACCATAAAATTATCAGACAGGTTTAATTGATTTCATGCCAGGCCCAATAAAAAAAGTGTTCCTTTAATTTTTGTGAGCAGTGTACATTTTAAAAATCGGGACAATGAACAGTGGCCCAGGACATTAAGTGGCCCAGGACATTATTTGTAGTAGTGTTGGTGGTGGTGGACCCAGGGTTAGCCGTAAGATGAACTGAAGCCCTGCTAGGCTCTAGCCATTAGCTATAAAGCTAATGACCTCAGGCATATTTCTCACTCCAGATGCTTTAATATGCCATTGGTCTACATAATGCTTGAATGACAAGAGGGACACAGCATTTGACATGCTGTTTCTAGTTACAGAGGAAAGGACAATGTAAACATGGATGAAATAAAATAACTTCACTTGACAGCCATGACAAACTGTCCTCACAAATTCACTAGGTATTATGGGGAAGACATTGCTTTTAAAAGCACTTTGCCAAGAGTAATCACAGAAGAGGGCATCATCTATAAAAATGATCCCCCGGCTGTCAATATGTTACTTTTTCTGGCAAATACACAAATACTCAAACACAATTAAAACACTAGGCTGAGTGCCAGGGAAAAAAGCTTGAATCACTGGCTGCCTGGGGCTATTTGGTGTGTGTGTGTGTGTGTATGTGTGCATGTTTATATGTGTGTGTGTGTATGTGTGTGTGTGTTTGTGTTTGCGTATACTTGTTTGTGTGTGTGTGTCTGTGTGGGTATCTGTATGTGTGCATGTGTGTGTGTCTGTATGTGTGCATGTTTTTGTGTGTGTGTGTGTGTATATTGTTTATGTGTGTGTGGGTATCTGTTTGTGTGAATGTGTGTGCGCATGTATCTGTATGTGTGTGTGTGTGTGTGTGTGTGTGTGTCAAAGCAAAGGGAAAAGCGTGCAACAAGAACAGGTGAGCAGTGCTCTAATACAAGCCATTAGCTTTAATCCCACAGCTCACGGCCAATCACGCGAGAGTGCCACACAACCACACCCCTCTGGCCCACGGCTGCCGGTCCAACTGCCGAGCTGTCACTCACATCACGCAAACACAAGACAAATGGACCTGCCTGGCTGGCCCACTAAAACCACAAACACACACACACACACACACACAACATCTGAGATGAGTAAGTGACACACGCCCATCCTCTGCCCTTTCCAAGACCCAGATGACAAAAAATGCTCTCCTGCACCAGGGCAGTGCCTGAGAGAATATGCCAACAGCACCAACATTCTACCACATTAATCCATTTGCATGTGGTCAGTAGAATTAGTTATAATCCTGGCAAAGGTCATAAATTAAAAAAAACCTGTCACAGCTTGACCAATTTACTTACACACACACACACACAAACATTGATCATAGCCATACAGTATGAAGTATATGAGGCCACACAGCCTGGGCTTGTGGAACACACTAGAAGCTTGACCTGAGGGGAGACGGAGGCAGGCTGGGCACCGGCCAGGCCGAGCAGATTAAACTCTCTCTCAGTATGGTCTGCTGGTCACATATTGGATTTGCGCAGTCAATTATTCATGCAGGATGTATTTTGAAAACGTGAACTGGCCCAATCGGTGTCAAATTCAAAATTTGTTCCTCTTGCATTATTGATGGTCGGTAGCCGTTGGCCTAATGAGAAGTTTTCTTTTCACTGTCGCCACCGAAAGACGTCAGGACGTCCAGGCCAGCACAGAGAATCTAAAAGGTGTTTGTGTATAATACTGCATTCAACATAGCAAACAGAACTGACTGCACAGTCTTGGGAACACTGAATATTAAAGGTCCCAATAACATAACTATATTGTTTGCTTATTCAATGTTAATATTATTGCTTGTTATTATTAACTGTTTTTTTTTAAATGTTATTATTAATGCTTACTCTGTGTAGCTTAATAGTGTTAATAAATAAAACAAAGGAATTTATTATTCTTTATGAATTTTATTATTCCTTATGTCCAACCATTTAGCCATGCATGCAAATGGTGAAAACTATCAGTTAAGTGTTCAGTAATGCCTACTTTCTCATTTATTGTGGACTTTTATTAGGAAGTGGTTGACTTATACAACATGAATTATCAGAGTAATTCCAACAATTACTCCAGACTCCAAGCTGTTCTGACATGGAGAGTTCATTAGTCATGTTATGATAACCACTTCTCATATGATTATGCTATCCCACTAAAGTAAACCACAGTTGTGAAGTAACTGCCACTGTACAGAAAACCCTTTGGCATTAAAAGTGCAAATCATTTATCAGATGACCTAGTGTGTTATGAAAGCAATAACAACAGTGGCTTATGAAAGCAAAAACAGCTGGCACAGAGTCAAAACCATTTCCCTGGTAACAATCTGACATGGCTCTTTCATTATTAATGAGTAGACAAATATCTACTCGCCAGGATAACAGTCGCCATGGCTGCAACCTGTTTGGCTCTCTTTTCAGAGGAACCCCGTCTACCAGCCCCTTTGACAGACTGAATCACGAGCACAGTGTTGGGCAGGCTTCTAGGGAGCCATCCACGAACCACATCCTCTATAGCAAACAATTGCAATCACATCTAGTCAATGCCATATACAGTCTGGCCATAACAAATATGAACACATACTGTACTGTATATCAGAGAACATTTTGCGTATAAGTTATATTTCCATATATTTGTAGTATGCCATTCTTTTAGTGCTGATGGCTTTCGAGTATAAAAAAGTATGACCTTACATTCAATTCTAAAGCCAGGAGTCTTCATTCAAGACTCACAAGAACAATACCTTCATTTGTTTTTTAGAACAGTGACAGTGAAGGCTTATATATCTATATGATACACCTACAAATGTTATACTTTTAAAGTATTTATCTTCCAAGGGTAAACCTACTCTCCATCCCGAACAAAGGGAGGTATTATCTCCAGAAAATGTCCATGGAGGCACAGAGGCAGCTTTGTGTCGAAACCAACACTTCATTTACAAGGCATGTGCCACAGCATTCAGCACTGTATGGAAGAAATATTGATTAAGTCTGTCTCTGAAAGGGCCAAAAAGAAGCCTAGAAACCTGAATGGGCGATGGTCCGCAAACTACAGAGAACACAGCTGACTGCTCTTTAGATCTCAAAAATAGAGTTAATTATCTCGCTCAAAAGATTACCAGGGGCCCAAAGTACCATGGAGGCACACAATTCAATAAACCAATGATGTGGCGCTCGAAAATGAGTCGCTCATCTTTTTCATTCAGCTCCGAGATGGCAAGGGATGGGGGGTGGGGGATGGGTGCGCATCGTAATGCAAGGTGAAGCACTACAATGGAAACGACATCGCTGTCGACACCCATATACAGGCTGTACACTGTAAGGGTACAATGTTGAAGGCATCATGCAGCCTCTACACTTTCAGAGTCTGACTTCTCTAAATGACATGTAGACAAAAATGGTGTGACCTTTGTACCTGAATAACATTACATGAACTCATCAAGTACTAAACTCAATACTAAGTTTGAACTGAACTAAACACAATCTTCACACTGCTAAAAATACTGGTTCCAGATATAACCTTTCTTCGTATATTTCAATCTCCACACAGGGATAAAATGTGGTATCTCTTCCTAACATTGCAAATGCTCTTCCCAAAGTCACCCGTGAGGAACAAGTTACTGCTCAGGCTACCGTTACTAAAAGTCTTTGAAAGGGCCCTTTTTTTCCACCCGGTAAGTTGAACCCCAGAGCGTGGCCTTGCTTCTGGGCTGTGTCTGATATGCTGAGGGCGAGCCAGAGTCACTGAGCTCCGGGCTCCAGGCTAAGGGCAGCAGCTGGCAGGTGGAGGGAGAGAGGGAGAGAGAGAGAGAGAGAGAAACCCTGTGGCCCCGGGCCCCCCCAGACCTGGACAAAGACTCGGAGCATCAGCTCGGCACTAGGGCTCGCTCGCTCTGAGACAAAGGCTGTGGAGAGATAAGTGTAATTACCTACTCCACAATTGCTCTCAACTATCTCCCCTGGCTGTTGCTGGAAGATGGGCTCAAATGAGTCCACAATGAGACAGAGAGAGAGAGAGAGAGAGAGAGAGAGAGAGAGAGAGAATGGGAAAATCGAGAGAGAGATAGAGAGAGAGAGGAGGAAGATTGAGAGGAGACAGACGATATGGGGGAAAGCCCTACTGAAACCCTTCCTTAACTCTTTATTGCAGATTGCTGCGTATGTGTGTGTGCTGTGTATGTGTGTCTGTGCAAGCGTCAATGTGATTATTTGCCGCGTCTCCTTGTGTAGCACTATCATTTGTGTAATCAAGGTGAACTACTGTAGGTCTATTCAGCGGATGCACCTCATCATTTAGCAAACTACGGCAAATGATCGACAATGCCAGAATAGCCACCAGCACCAGTGCTGCCTGTAGACTGGCACAAAATAAACGTCTGATCGAAGCACTGAAACAAAAAAACGTCAGTTCCTCTGGACTGGAGAGGCCTTGAAAAGGCACACAGACTCGTGAAACAATGGTCTCTCTCTTCTCTCCCCTCATCAGGAGACACTTACTCGAGTGAACTGTCAACTGCTTTGGTCAAACTGCAGATAATTACGTTCTGAGCGCTAGCAGGACAGGCTTAGCCTACTGTTTAGCACATGCACTCGCACAGAGCACTGTACTGTCTCCAAGAGCTCTGGAGGGAAACGGGCCGAGGTCTCTTTTTTCTTTCTCCTGTCGATGGAGGGGGAAAAAAAATCAGGTAATTGTGCTGTATCACGATCTGCACACAATCATGGCAATTACACAGCCAGGGTCAGAGTCTGCTCTCGGTTGAAAAGCCAGACTGCACTCTCCAGTACGAGGAGCAGCCAGTACCATGGGCTTCAAACGCAATGATAGCACGCTGAGCAGACACTGAGTGGCGTCGCAACACACCATCCAGTGAAGCTGAGCACCATGGGAATATCTTTTTTTAAACTTCAAGCTATCATCCGCCAGTAATTCTACCTTGTATGCTAAAAAACAATGTTGATTTCACCAAAGCAAATGCGACAAATTTTGCAGTAAGTGAGACTTTTTTTCCCCCAGTCGACTTCTTCTGCGGTGTCACCACAGGACCATTTGCAGTGGGTCATTGTCAAATGTAATCAAAACACTGACTTGGTATTCTCCGCAACATATGCACTATTCCCATGTGTAGGCTTGCCATCCTTATCCCTTTGCCCATTACGCAAACAATGCACATGGCTTGTCCAAAGGACAGCCCTCATCAATTGAGAAACCTTATGTTTCTCCCCTTAAAAAAAAAAACATTTTTTATAGCTGTGCTCCGAAACTGAGCCCTGTGATGGCATATGGCCTCTTGGAAATCTCACAGATTTCCTTGGCCGCTTGCGAGTAACAGTACCCAGTTGCTGAAAAACAAATTGTATTGGACAAGCCCTTGCCTAGTGGACACTTGGCCCCCAGAAACAAAGGACATTTTAGTGGGTCTGACTCCTTCAAAAGAATATTTATTTACAGGGGTCTTTGTTGGGGTCCTACCCATACCCCCCCCCCCCCCCAACACCACCACACCCTGGCCAACTGGTCTTGTAAACACCTCTGTGACTGTGGCAGAGTTGGCTTTTGCCTGTGGAGCGATCATGAAAGTTTCCAAACAGGTCAACTATGTGCTAATGCCATGTGCATACAGCTGACTCTTTTAGCATTCAGAGTCTCTGGTGCGGGGGGCTGGCACTGGCTGCTGGCAGGGGCGTATGTGCCATCTGCCTGGCCGGAGGGAGAGGCCCGAGATAAACGAGTGATTGAGTGGAGGCCTGTGCGCCATTAAATAGGCGACTGGCACACACGGGGAGGGGGGGGGGGGGGGGGGTGGGTACTGGGCACCACGGGTCACTCCGACAGATTGGAAGGAGCCTTCTGTTTCTTCTCCTGCTCCTTGTCAAACTCTGAGGCCACAGGCAATAAATTCCGCTGCGGCTCGCAACCCCTGACTGCCTCACATGCCACCATAGCTTCTGTTTTCACGGGACGTCCTGCCCCGAAGTCCGCCTGTGCTATCATGCCGTAACTCAGGACGACTTGGACTCTGAAAGCTTAAGTTTGAATGCAAGTACCCCTCCGGAAAAGAAAACACACACCCACTAGTAGACTAGTAGCGGACTCTGGAGAAAAATCAGAGCTGATGTCCTCCAGCTGTCACATTGTAAAGCAGGGGGCTAACTTAGAGGATCGGCCATTGTCTTCAAAGCATCACACTAGGGTGCATAAATCACAGTCACAAAGCAGACGTCCATTAACGTCAGTGGAGGCGCGGCCCTTTTAAGCTCTCGCCTGCCCCTAACTTTATAAAGCTATGGGCACGGCTGCTGTTTACTGAGGTCTATGGGACGCGAAGCATGCACAACACAACACAGCGATTACCAGCTGCCGATGATTTTTGCCCCGCGCTCGCTCAACGTGTCTCCTAAACCCATATTAGCGTCTGTTTACCTGCAAGGCACACACTTTCAGACGCACTTTCTCTCAATGCGGTGAAACGTTGGCAGAAAAAGAGCTTAGAGCAGTGAGTGGGGTGAATGGAAGCACAGGGGGGAGTGTCGGCAGCATACCTGTGAGGGGGGTTTTGGGGGGCTGGTGTGTGTGTGTGTGTGTCTGTGTGTGGGGGGGGGGGGGGTTGCGGTGGTGGTTTACACACCCTGAGAGCAACACTGATAAGAGCAAAGGGGATTGCTGTGTACCGATCCCTGGATTAGATCCCACATAAGGCATGTTACGCGCTTGCACTCTTTGATGCGGAATAGTCAAGTGGGGTGTGAGTGATTAACAAGTGGCAAGAGAGACTCGGGGTAATCGAGATGTGAGATGTGTGAGTCTGTCCACCTCTGGGACGTGGTCATGCCCTGATGATATTTGTGAGTGTGTGTGTGTGAGTGTGTGTTTAGTGGTGGGTAGAAGTTTGGTCATATGCAAGAACGCATTGAGCATATCTGTGTGTGTGTTTGTGTTTCGATGAGGGGGGTGGGGGGCTGGATTTCCTCGAGGACTCGCCGGAGTGCCCTTATTCATCAGGCCATGGGACAAAGGCCACTAAGCTGGTAAACAAAGAGCATAGCCGGTGTGGTCTGCTGTGGCATGGCCTTCTCTTCCAGGTGGGCAGAAAAAAAGCCCCACTGCTGGCTGTGAGATTCCTCAGCATCTTCTCGGGAGCACTGGGAATCAAATCCTCTTTGCTCTTAGTCCTTAAGCACCTTGCAAAGTCGAGGTGGCTTGCAACGGATTGTCTTAATCTTTCCTTTTTGTAAAGAAAAGGGTAAGCCAGGCAGAATGTCAGTCTATATCATTCAAAAACCAATTGGTTACAAGGATTTTTATTATTTATTTATATATCCCCCACCCCCCGTATTTTTTTGTGATGAAATAGTTGCAACCAAACTTTGTGAAAAACCTTGACGTGCTGACACCGAACGGCAGCACAAATGCATGCATCCCAGGTAATTTAATGTGTAATCATATGTGTGATTAATCCCCATGTTACGAGGGGGCAATGCAATTTTTTACGGCCCATCCAGAGGTCAGATATCTTTTCAGCGGCTTCATGTGCTTTCTGAAGGGGCTTAGCTCTATGTAAATGAGTGGTCTGAGGAGCAGCTAGTTGCCTTAGATTAGGCACCTAAAAAAAAGCCCAGCTCTTTCCTATCGGACTGGCTTAGGTTGGGGAGGACGGTCCAAAAACTCATTACGCCGATGGAGTCTGAGACAAGGAGATGAGTCGCTGCAGCCGTGTAGCTCAGCCACTTAAAAATCTCAGGACGTATGATTCCATCCCTGCTGCACTAAGCACTATGTAGGCCCCTGTGAGCTGCACACAAAATGGACCTTGACTTGTCGACTCTCAATGGGCAGACGCAGTGTATGCGCAAGCAAACAGTCAGGGGTGATGAGTGAGAACAACCAATGACAGGTGATGATTGTCCAATAACGTCAGTCAATTAGACACTGCTAAGACTGTGTTCCTTCACTTTTTAACAGCTGAGCTAAGAGAAGTTGCAGCGTGGAAGAAAGTGATAAACCACGTTGAAAATCTGTGTTGTTCCACAAGACTTGATTGGCCAGACTTTGTGCATTCATCGTCATTCAGCGCAGCACAAACTGCTAAGTGTAAACAAATAGTGTGAGAAGGGCAGGTGGAGCAGCGCAGGGGAGTGCAGGCGGAGGTGGGACATACTTGCTGCTTGACGGGCCGGCGCAGGTTCCCAGACTCTAGGAAGGGGTGGGGGTTGAGGAGGAGGAGGTGGTGGTGGATGAGTGGATGGGTGTGGGGATCCAGTGAAGCATGCAAAGGTGCAGCTCCCAGCAGCTGCGCCGGTGACTGGAGAGGACCACACAGCGAGATGCCAATCTTGTTTCCCCATCCCCAATCCCTCCACTGATCTGGGGTTAAATTGGAGATAAATACGCCCTGCCAGGCTTACGAAAGGGGAAGGCAACACTTCCAACGCTGTCATGTGCTTTTAAATATGGAGGAAAGTGTGTGTGTGTGTCTGTGAGTCTGTTTTTTTCTTTCATCAGAGCATTCATATATATAAATCACAGAAGGAAAGGATATGCCTTCTCAGTACCCTAAAACTTCTCAAACACAAATCTTCATGGTTGTATCAAAAAATAGCAACATAAGACTTGTGCATTTCATTGGCGAGAGAAAGCCCGTTAAAGCACTCAGGGAAAAAAAGGGGACACAGACTATGAGCTCTGGTGCTTTGCACACAGACACGCTGGTCTGGAGAAACGCAGAGACAGGTGAACGCGGCACGGAGACGTGTTTATGCAGAAACAGCTCTTCTAAATTACACGGCCGCATCACTGAGGGCCTCTTAAGCCACGAAGGGGCTGCGGCCAGACCGCCGAGTAGAGCTGAAATTAATCTTTGCGACATGGCTGCTCGAAATGTAGCCTCTCAATTTAATGCAGGGGAGGGCCGATTTGCAAGCCTATCGGGCCGCGCTCGAGATTTACTTAATTCCATTAATGGATGTGCTGTCTGGCTAAGGTGCCACCGCATGTTAACGGCCTGAGTGTTGCTGAGTGGGCAATCTGGGGGAGGGGGCAGGAAGGAGAGGGGGCTGGGGGTGGTGGGAGGGTGTTGTTGGTTGGGTGTGGGTGTGTGAGGCAGTGCTGGGGGGTATTAGGGTGAATGGGGTCTTTGGGATGGAGAAAAGGCAGGCGGGGGGAAGGGAGGGGGGTACAGGTGTGTTGGCTGGGTGTGACTGTTTGCCTGTCAGTGGCAGAGACGAAGGTCTTACCTTCACATGGCTGAGTGCACAGAGAGGGAGCAGGAGGTTAACTCTGCTGACAGGTGGGTGCAATCAGAGCATAGCAGCTCTAATCCAGCAGGACCTGAACACACACACACACACACACAGACATATACATCCATGGACACATATATATGTACACATACACAACACGGCCACACACACACACAAGCAGACTGTGAGAGAGGTGACAATCCAAGTATCAGATTACATGTGAGAGCGTATGTGTTTCCAGCACAAGTTAAGGGCCAAGGACATCCCATATGCATGTGACATTAATTCATTACGGAGTCAGATCACTTGCAACTTGTTTTAGAAACATAAATTCAGGAAGAATGTGATGAAATTTGCCATGACCCCCTTTCCTTCTGTAAAGCCTGAAACTCATTCACTGCCTGCCTTGGATTTTGGTTGCAACCTCCTGTTCTATTCCAGAAGTTCTGCCTCAGAACCAGTGATTTCTCTGCTTACAAGGTAAACATAGTGTTTAGAGGTACTATTTGTGCACTTCACGTGATAATTTACCATCCAATTCATCTGAAGGTGATGCCAAAATAAATACTCAGATGAAAAGGTTCATTTAAATAGTGATGAGTGATATTTGCACCCATCATATACATTGTTAAAACTACCCATATAGTTCAGTATTACAAGTTATTGTTTTATTTTAAATTTGATCAAAGTGTTTTTGTTTATAATTTATGTTTTATGCCATATGTAAATGTATAAGAAGGGTGCTTGACCAGATCCTGCTCGACTCCTATCAGTGCAGTTGAGTTCCCCTCACCTATCATAGGCATTCACCTATAATTCCTTCAGTCTCAGCGCGTCTGTTGTCTCTTTAAAATCCACTCGCTTTGGAGAACTGAATCATTCAGTTTTCACCGGATCTCACGTTATCAGGACTACAGTAGATCTCTGGCAGTTCCCTCAGCTGTGGACCACTGTCACTGCAGCAAGTCGCACATGATCAAGTGATCTTGTGACCCTGTCGGCTGAGGTACCACACATGGCCGGCTCTGCCAACTCAGTGAGAGGCTTCATCAGGACCACACCATCCTTTCTCTTATGTACACATTTTACTTTCTCGAAGTCATGAATTTCAGATCATGAACTTGTGAAACCGTATTATAGAGAACATATAAAAATACCTGCACAGACAAATACACACACACATACACACCACACAAACACCCCCCCCCCCCCCCCCCCCCCAACGACACACAAAGAGAGAGGGAGGCCAGCTTCAATTCTGCACTCAAGATATTATCGGCCGGTTGTGTTGTTTCTTCAGGTGCTCTGCCGAGGTATAGCAAGTCATACCATGTAGGTTCGCTTAGCGCTATTCAGCAGCGCCGCAGCCAGCGGCCCCCGAGCCTTTGATCTTCCTACCTTTGAATCTCGGAGCATGGAGGCTGCACTGTACGGTATCCTGGTTGCGTGGCCCAAACAAACACGGGGGCGACAGCCGAGAAACTCCTGCGAGCAGAGGACGCCGGTGGTGGCGAGTCCACCGCCAACCACACAAATGTTTATCTGCCTCTGACGCCGCTCAGCACGCGCTTCAGCAATCACGTCATTTAAGCCAATTTATGTACAGCAAGTGCTTTCCAATCAAGCAGAAATGCAGCACTTTCTTATCAAGGGAAAATGGCATTATGGAAATACTGGTAGGCTGTTTGGCGCTCTTTGAGAATTCCAAAAATAGAGGCAGACCTCTGTCTTTATCCTAAGGTTGGTTACGTTCCAGGTATTATTTGTTATCTGTTGTTATGAAAAATGATAAATGTACTTTAAAAAATTGAATAACAACAACAAAAGACATTTATTTATTTACAAACAGAAATGCTTTGTCCTTCCATGAAGTAATGGGTTCTTAGAAGCACAGGATGAAAAGAAAGGG
Source organism: Limnothrissa miodon (assembly GCA_017657215.1). NCBI lineage: Eukaryota > Metazoa > Chordata > Actinopteri > Clupeiformes > Clupeidae > Limnothrissa > Limnothrissa miodon. The sequence continues at coordinate 282,362 of JAGFZM010001731.1, read as the reverse complement.
CTTGGCACAGTATTTTAGCATTCAACTGACTCCAATTCTCACCTTCTCACATTCTTTATTTTTCACAACTGCTTCTGTTTCCGAGTCAGGGCAGACTTAACCTGGGAACATCCTTTTTCACATCACAGGTGTACGGCAGCCAGGCCTTTTGGCAGCAGCCATCTCCATCTCTTCACACCTTGTTTTTGAGCAACTCAGACGAAAAAATGAAGAAGAGAAAACAACTCAAGGCATTATGTCAACAACAAACCCCTTAGGCTTTGCTCTACACTGTATGTACTATGAAGATTCCCACCGCCTACACGCACACACACTCACACTCAACACACACACATTCACACAAAGCAGCATTGTGTTGGGCCTCCTGTCATGTGGCGCAAGCAAACAGCTGCATCTTTCTCTTGACTCTGCTAACTTTCACCTCCTCCCTCACCTGGGTGGGTACTGTCTGCATCCTCTGTTTGGCTTAGCTGCGACGATTAGCCAGACAAAAAGCCATTAAATCGGAATTGAGCTTGGCATTGTTCCGCCAGACCCGAAACACAGATGAGGCGAAGCCACACACTTCCTTTTCATGTTCACCCCATGAACTCAACAAACAAACAGGCACACAGCAGACATGCCAGAGAGGAAGCCCGACCAAGCCCTGCCTTGGCCCATCCCTGTCATCTTAAGCCTCCTCACTCAGTGACAGCATTGTCAGCCCACTGCTGTCTGGCCGCAAGCTTTCTCCATGGCACACTGGGGAACAGCTGGCCAGCTGGCTTCAGCCATATAACTGCGACAGGTCACAGGGCCGCATTGAAACTGCCCACTGTTGGAAGGAAAGGTTTGTGTTGTGGTGTGTGTGTGTGCATGTGTGTGGTATTGTGGTGTGTGTGTTTGTGTGTATGGTATTGTAAGAATGACATGAATCTCATTTATAGGTATGTCTACATTTTTTTAATCCAAGAAATAAAAAACAATATTCTTGTCATATTGCAGTTTAACGTCTACCTGTTTACATTTCAGTTCTTCAATACTGGATAACAAAAGGCTTTTGGAGAGGTAATACAGTTTGGAAAAAGAAAGGAAATCTCAACCAGATAACATTTATCTTCCAGTGATGTGACAGAACACATAACTGGGGGAGATCGCCAGAATACCGTGACGACAATCCACCTTCCAGCACTGAAAAAGATTTCAGTCCTTCTCTCTGCTAGGAGTGAGCATTACATCTGTCTGACAGCCTTTCCACACCCCCTCCCACTTATCCCCATACCTGTGTGTCTTTCTCAGAAAATGATCCAGAATTACTAATGTCTCCAACAGAAGTGTTGCAGTACTCTGATTGACTCAAATTACGGAGAGCAACCAGTGTTTCATATGCAAAAAAGCAAGATTAAGATCCAGCATACTCTAATGGAAGATAGAACCGCTCAATCTAGTGCCCTATTCATTCCCAATGTAAGCACAGCATTTCCCTGACACACAATCATCAGAGCTCTAAGTCAAAGCCAATTGACGGTGATCGATTTGAGCAGTTGAATGTCTACATGTTTGTTTCGTAATTAATCTCATAATTAAGAATGCCTAAAGTACTTTTATTTTACATTCTAATTCTGAATTCTAATGAGTACATCTGGGATTTCACATACGGATCTTGAACAGAATCATCAGGGTTTATCTTATGAATGCAAATAGATTTCAAGTTGCCTAGACTTTATCCTGTGCTGCCAATATTCGCAGAGTGAATTCTACATAACAATTTAATAGAGAGAATGACTTAGAGAAGCACATTCGTAAAATGTGATAATAATGAAATGTTTTCAATCAGTGAACAGTAACTGTGTGGTCTGGGGCTAAGTCGTTTCGCTTTATTCAGAAACGTGTGTGTGTGTGTGTGTGTGTGTGTGTGTCTGTGTGTGTGCATACGTGCATGTACATGTGTATATGTGTGCTGTGCGTGCATGTGTGCTGTGCGTTTGTGTGTTTACGTTGGTACGGCTGGCTGATGGGGTCCTGTAAAATGCAAAGTGAAATGGCTGAAACTGTCATGCACATTTGGCTAATCCGCACGGTTTTAGACTTGATCCCCTCTCCTTTGGGTTAAGATGGCCTTGTCTGGAAAGGGTGTCATTTTAGTCAAAACACAAGCGCGCAAAGGCACTGGTGCACCTTCAGATGTGCATTTTTGTGGCGGCGGAGAGCAAGGGAGGCGACACATTTATTCACAACATTCAAAGTAAGGGCTTTAGAAGACTGAGCAGAACAACGGCGGCAATTACAGAACACCTGCGGCTGACGAAAAAGGAGAAAGTAGACTGGTCTAATTATGGCCGCGCTCAGATGAAGATGAAGTTTAATTTAACCGACTCTCTGAGGCCTGTGGAGGTGGCAGTGGTGTTCGTTTGGCTCTGCGTTTTTTGCGGTCGCTGTTTTGTCATGCCCGGGAAAAAAAATTCTTGAGGAGGCGACTTAGAGAGGACTTTGTCTTCGCATGTGATCTGAAAACTTGCTATCACAGCCAGATCAACACATACAGATTTGTTTGCTCACCGCCAGAGCAAACTCGCCGCAGCAGAGCCCTTGACAAGAAAGAGAGAGCAAAAGAGAGAGAGAGAGAGAGGGAGAGAACGAAAGAGCACAAACACAAGTGAAAAACAAGCTGTGGCTTGCTGGAGGGTGAATGTTTGTGGAAGACTCGAGCATTAGGGGTTTATCTAAGGTGTGGTCCACCTAAGGATTGGTAATTATCCAGGATATGAGCGAAAGCTGGGGACTGGCAGCCCTCTGCACTAGCTTTCACTTTAACCCATGAGTGTCAGACAAAGACCAGAACACACACACACACAGACACACACACAGCCCTACCCCCCATTGCCCAACCTCAAAAACACCACACACCTTCCTCAGATGCTCTTCTTTTTGCTCAAGACCATCAGCGGTGGGCATTAACCTTTGGACATTTTATGTGCACTTCACTTAGATCCTTGACATTACTGCAGTGTCCATATACAGTATGTTCCAAAGTAGACTCCCAGTGGTCTGAAAATATCTCCCACTCACGCACAGGTACGTATAGGCCCCTTGCAACATACAGGATGCCGTGAAGGCCTGCTTTCCGAAGGCAGGGAAGGCCAGTCTCATTCACATCCCCAGCATTCATGGTCCTTTAACGTACGGCCATTAGGCGATGAAGCCTCTTGTCGGTGAGACATACAAGCACAATGCCACTAGCCGCCGTTCAGCGCCATCAACACAGGGACATTGCATTAAGGGTTCTCAAGTGAGGGGCTTTGTGCTCGGACAAAATGCGGCCTTACTTTGCTGGGATGCTAGGACGCAAGCGTCGAGTTGGAGATGTGCCAGCCTTGTGTCTTGTGTCTACAGATGTGGCCCCATACTGTATCTCCTGGTCTGCCCTGACCTCGAGAACATGGGCCTGTGCTTATATGGACATGCAACACTAGATGTATGCCTACTGTTCGTCAAAGAAATAAGCCCTAACTCTTTTCTCCCTCCTTCGGATGTGTGCTGTTGCTTGCCTGATCCATTATCAGTCTTTGATTTGATTTTCTTATCTTAACCCCTCCCTCTTGGGCATCTTGCACTGGACTTGATGGGATTGTCAGTGTCCTCCCATGTGCTAATGTAAGCAATGTCCCTGACTGTTCCTTTGGACACACACACACACACACACCAAGATCCAATCAGCGGTGTTTAACAAAGAGCGAGTCCTCTTGTGACAGAGCTACATACAGACATGTGCAACAACAAAAGCGTGCACAGCGTCTGAAAGAGGGACTTCTATTAGCGTGGCGTGGCTCACGGAGCACGGCGCTAAATATTCATGTGACTCCTTTCATCATCAAAGGGCCGGGCGGAACACGCGCTGGGGTGCTGCGGTGTCGCGACTCTCCGCGGTACAGTAGTAGCAGACAGCATGCTAGTCGCAAGATGACAGCCGGTTACGGCTCCTGCAACACCTTAACCTTCCTGGCCCAGAAGCTGTTGTGAAGGGAGGGCCCGGGACTGGAAACAAACAACAACGAGGTGCTAATGACTGTGTTCCTAATGGAAAGGGGGCTGGCAAGGAGGTGATCCGGTGAGTGTCTCGGCGGCGTAATTAGATTATTTATGTCGTCCGCCTGAGCTAACCTGATTATATACGTGCATCCAGCGTCTCCCCGCCGCGTCTGTCACGGCCTTTTTCAGCTAGTTAACTTTCCGCATTAATAAGCTCGGGAGATGCGGCCGGGTTGGGTAAGGTGTTTGTGCATCCGTGCAAGTGAGCGTGTGTGTATATGTGTGTATGTGTGTGTGTGTGTGTGTAGAGGGAGGAGTGTTGGTGTTATTACAGCTCAAGCAGAAAGGGGAATTAAGGGGAACTGAGCTGTTTGTCCATCAGCATAAGACCTGGTGGATGCGTGAGTGCCAACAGCCCTGCCGAACAGGTCCCAGGCCTGTCAAAAAGAAGGAGCGGTACACTGGGACACCTCATCGAGACATCGTTAATCTGACAGCTACTACAAGTTTGTGTGTGTGTGTGTGTGTGTGTGTGTGTGTGTGTGTGGTTGGGGGAGGGAACAGGGCAGGGCTGTGTGTCAGCAGCACACCTCGAACAGGGCCGGTTTGACACAGAGGCGGGGCCATGCTCTCGAGGAAGATGAGCGCGAATCCCACGCAGACAACTGTACAGTGGAGCTGCAGCCACGGCTACAAACGCCCGACAGGCAAAATGCCCGCATAGACAAGGCGGGTGACAGAAGACACCTTTCGCCCTACTCAGCCGCCCTCCAGCACTCTTGTTTGGCTGGGTTAGCGTGGCATGCTCTCGACCGACGGCACTGCAGGAAATTAATCGAGCGTTAATCGAGCATTGCAAACATGCCCCCTGGTAAACGCATGTGTGTATCTGTGTGTGTGTGTATGTGAGGAAGAGTGAGAGTGGGCTTAAGCTGAGCAGGCATGAGGAGGCAGCCCTTCCTTGAAACCCCAAACACACATACACACACACACACACATGTCTGAGTTGGGGGGGTGGCAGTGATACCAATGAGGACAAGATATGAATGTGTGTGTGTGTGTGTGTGTGTGTGTGTGTGCTGCACTGCGGACATGAGAACCAGTTTTGTCTGTCCTGGGAAAAGGAAATAAAACTGAATACAGAAATAAGAGACCTCTCGGGAAGACTCCGAGAGTCAGCCCACACCCAACTTGCTGCGATGCTCAGAGATATTTGTTTGAGCCCACCCACCTTAGTTCAGAATGACAATGCCTCTCACAATGACTTAATGGCTTCCCTTTTTCACTGTAGTAACCTCACTGGCAATATTGCAATTTAGAACTTATCACTAACACAAATGCTGAATGTAAGCCACATTTTTGTCCCCACTGGGGCATTAAATCATTACTTGACCCGAACACCACCCTCCACCCCCAACCCTAGTTCCCTGAAAGCTTCCTCTGTTGCTGAAGAAGGTCTCTGCGCGTGGAACCCTGGCATTTCGCTTCCTTCTGCAGCCTGTAATTTTGCCGTGATATTCACCTGCTGTCACAACTCCGCCACCGCAACGGCTGTGCAAACGCAGGCGCCGGCACCGGCACCATGCCGCGTGGTGCAACTCGGCTCGGCTCGCTAAGTGCAAGCCTCGTCGCCGTGGCTGCATGTAAATAGCCAACGGTGCAAAGCCAAGGGAGGATGGCAGAGGTGCAATTTGCCTGAGTGTGGTCACAATACAACCTGCACCTCCCTCTAGGCTCCTCTCTTCTCCTCTCCTCTCCCACACCTACAACAACCCTCACCCACACCCACACCCGGCCCATTTGGCTCCTGTTTGCTTGTTATGACAGCTAGATGCATTAGGGGCCACTTTGAGAGTGTGTGTATGTATGTGTGAGATTGTACGTCTGAGTATAAGTGTGTGTGTGCGTGTGTTTGTTTGTGTGTATGTGTCTGTGTGTGTGTGTGAGAGAGAGAAAGGGGTGGTGTTGGGGTTGTATCAACACACAAAAAACAAGGTGTGTGCAAGGTATTTGCAATGTATGTGCGAAAGAGATGTTTTTCAGAGGGATTGAGGAGAAAAAAGTAGAGAGATCCTGCTCAAAAAAAAAAGCAAAGGATGGAGAGAAATAGAGCGAGAGAGAAGAAAGAGAGAGAGAGAGACAGAGGAATGGATTGAAGGGCCCGTTTTTCTCTCTCCTTTCCTCTCAGCTCTGTGGAGTGAACGTGAGCCAGCGCTCCCCAGCCCTAGCCCCAGCCTGCTCACCCTGGTTTAGTGTAAGAGTATTTGCGCCGTCTCCGGGGACTGGGTAAGTCGGAGAGGATTAAGTGGATGGCATATCAGTACAAAATTCAGATCAAAAGGCTAAGTTGGGGCGACGGAAAAGGTTGCAGCCCCGTAGACCAAAAGGGATTTCAAAGCCTCGCCGTCGAACAGAAACCTCTTTTTTATCGGCAGCCACCCATCGTGTCGAGGTTTGGACCATGAAAAAGGGTCATATAGATAGGGCTTTGTTTTAAGCCGTATGGAGATGTGTGTGAGGGGAATGTCCAACGACTCCTTCAAATGACCATTCTATTACCCTGGCGATAGATCAGTGCACTGGTCTGTGAACCCACAGCCTTGTCTGTCCCCCCGGGCCAACTTTAATACGAACTTTACAAAGACACTTCTTTTAGCAATTTGATCTATGGTGTACATTTTTTTGACTATCTGAAAGAAAGCAATTCATTTTGAGTTGTTTATTATAGAGTTGAAATGGCTACTAGAAAGTGGTGCTTCACCTTGTTAAAAATGATTAATGGAACTGCCCGACTAAGACCTGGTCCCCTCCGGACAATGTTGTTTCTATACGGCTGACCTGCAGGTCACCTGGGGGCTACCCATAATCCCCTTGTTAAAGACAAAGACAGGAAGTGAAAGTTCACAGTTTTTTTTGGTCAAAGCTTTTTTTTTTGACTGGGCTTCCTCTGTTTGCATGACTTGCAGAGGAAGCAGTTTAAACTGCTCCGAGACAAAATGGGACAAGGCTGTTCAGCCTGACTGCCCCTGAGCTGGATAGAGAAAGAGAGAGAAAGAGAGAGAGAGAGAGAGGAAGAAAGAGAAAGAGAGAGATCCCCCACCTCCCGAAAAACCTGCCAGTCCTGCCGCTGCAGGGCTGCCCCACGGTGCAACGTGACAGACAGAAAACACACACACACGCACACGCACACACAAGCTGGCAAACTATCTGCATTTTTGTGGCTAAATTATTCTTTTGAGTGGTTGCTCATAAAAAAACTCATGCAAAAATAAACGGCACATTCCCCACGATAGTTGCCACTTCAGAAAACTAAACAGAGAGATCAATTAGCCGGCTACTGTGTGATATCCCGGAAGTGGACATAAGTGTCTGTCACTGTGAAACAATGCCATTTGAGCACTACCCAAACTCAATTAAAAATGACAAATATTTATTTGTGGAAGGCTGTACAGAGAAATAAACATCCTGCACCTGACTGGATTTGTTGAAGAGAGGCATGTGTGTGTATGTGTGTGTGTGTTTGTGTGTGAACGTGTGTGTGTGTGTGTGTTTGAGTATGTTTATGTTTGGATGGGAATGGAGATTGAGGAGGGGGGTGGTGTGTGAGTGCAAAACACACCAGGATCCAGTTGGCCTTGGACTTGTTTCAGTGCAGGATTAAAATGTTTATCAATTATCGCTCCCATCAGGGTGAGCTCTCCACTCCTCGTCTGCTAATTGAATCATTAAATAATTTCGACTCCTCAGGAGACGCAGGCTGCGCCTGCAAAACAGTGTCATCCCGGGCCCCTTCGGCAAGCCAGACACACACTGCCAGATATGTTTATTAATTTTCCCAACCCCCCTCCCTCAAACAAAACACACACTGTCTCTCTCACACACACACACACACACACACACATTTAACTCCCCCCCTACAGTGTTTGGAAGGAACACAGAAAGCTGTCATCCCCATCGCTTGGAGCCTATCTCGGCTGGAAATCTCCATTATAAACAGCAGAGGAGTTGACGCTGCATCAGCGTGAGAGAGAGAGACGCACAGAAAAAAAAGAGCTCCCCGTGGAGCAAATGTGTTGTAAGCCCAGCAAGTGTGTGAGGGTGGTGGTGGTGGTGCTGCCGGTGGCGCTGATGGTGGTGCTTTGCGGGTTGGTGGAGGGGAGTTGAAGAAAGAGAGACATAACAAAACAAATGCTTTTTTTTATTGAATTGTCATCGTTGGAACAATGTTTTCTCTTCCTAC
>JAGFZM010001731.1:262004-273106 GCA_017657215.1 Limnothrissa miodon | reverse complement strand
ATCCGTAAACACACACACCATCACCACCGCCTCAAACCCCATCCGTAAACACACACACCATCACCAGCGCCTCACAACCCCTGCCGCAAACACACACACCATCACCACCGCTTCCAACACAACTGCCTCAAACCCCAGCAAACACACACACCATCACCACACCTCCAACCCCGGGCTCCAACCACACACACACCATTGCCACCATCTCTCTGGAGAGGGTCGCACTTACAATTACTCACAACAAACAACAACAACCTTCAGCTCTTTTCTCATGTACACGTATGTCTGCATAGGGAATTAAATAGAGCGAAGGCATACGTTTCGTATTAGCAGTATTTCAAACCAACTGCCAACTACATGGAATTTAGTTCTCCCTCACAACTGAATGGGATCCTAACCTCTCAAGATGATACTGGGTGGAGATACTGAGTCATGAGGCAGTGTCCACAGCCAGGCTCTAGTAATCTGGTCGAGTGGAGTAAGGAGTGTGTCGTCTCATGTGTGTTTTCCTAACTCCTCTTCTCCCTCGTCTTTCCGTGTTGTCTTTGAGAATCGAGAGGCCAGAACTAGAGAGAGTTACCTGACTTCACAAAACCACCCATCGCAAGGCTGTGAAATTTGCGGGGGGTGGGGGACATGGGGGGGGGGGGGGGGGGATTCGTCTTGGATCCAATTCGTCACCGCCCGATCACGCCGTGCTCTGGGATGTCCTGTAGTTATGTTATTCAATTATGTTTCTCCTTTAATGTGCTGCCAGTGCATCAATATTTAGTCAACCGATGTAATTGCTCCTCATAAAATAGCACCTCTCTTTGCGTGAGAATCAAAGGGGAGATATGCTCACCCGGGGCTCGCTGTAGATTTGCATTTCTTTCTCTCTCTTAAGGCTACATCTGCAATTTGACACACAACAGTTAAGGCCTGCTGAATCTCGGATTTCCATCCCAGTCAAGGGGCCTCGCGGAAACAGAAGATGAAAATACAATGTAATATTGAGAGACAGAACCCATTTACACAACACCTATCACTCCCTGTTACAAAAAAATGAATAAAAAAAAAAGTTAATCTGAAAATGACTAGCATGCAACCACTATCTCATTTCCTGAGACGATAAATAGATGACATAAGTGGGAGAAAAACTATTTCTCAATCGCTCTACGCGGAGACGCGCTGTGCCTACAGATTTGCAATCAAAGTGCGCTTGCTGCTGGAAAGCAGTGATGCATGAGGAGCTACTGCCTGGTACTGTACCAAGGTGTGAAAAATAGCTCAATAATTAAGTGTGCGCGGATAAAAATAGCACAGGGGGCCATGTGGTGGCTAAATTGGGCCGGTGTCGAGCTCCTGAATACACAGATGAAAACAATCATGGGGAAATTGTTTCAGTATATTCATAAAGCTGTGGGCATCGCTCGCTGTGGTGAGTGGGGAAAATGCTCTTTGGGAGTGAGGACATTGCTCTCATTTACACATTATTGTTTGCAGCCTGGATGAGCTGATATTTACTAGCCAGTTGTCAAGCACATCATTCACAAACAAATACTTTGGGCACAGGTATGTTAAAGAAGCCTTACGATATTAGGTTATAAGGTCATGCACAGTAGTACATGTATATGTCTCCATTTCTCTCTCTTTCTGTCTCTTTTTTCCCCCCTCTCTTTCTCTCTCTCTCTCTCTCACACACACATACACACACTCAACACAAAGAAATTACATTTTGAAACAAATTTTGAAAGTCAACCCGCATTTTGACACGCTTTTGACAGCCTGCATCTTCACAGTGCCGTAATTCATCTGGCACGGCATGCCTGCGGTGCTTTCATCGCCAGAGACAAGTGCTAATTTAAGCCTAAGAGAAAGAAAAAAAGAAAAATAAAGAAAGAGAGCGTGAGAGTGAAGGCAAGAGGGATAGGGAGAGTGAAAGTGAAAGAGAGAGAGAGAGAGAGTGAGGGTGTTTTTTAAGGAGGCACCTCGGCCACGGGGACAGCTTTGGCGAAGAAAAGGATCACTGTCTGGCGGGGAGCTCAGGTAGTCTCTGCCGGTCTGAAGCTGGCAGTTCGGTGCCAAGAAACCTAATCCTATTAATAAAAGAAAAATCAAAGCAAACATGACAGTGCTAACCTCTGAGCGCTCCCCTGCCTCTAACCCCGGCCGCGGTGGAATCCAAAGAGCCAGCCAGTGGGCAAGCCGCCGCAGTGGGGTCCTCGCTAAAGTTTGCCTGCAGCCCAGGATGAGGCGCAGGTGGGAGAAAAAACGACCCTCACCTTTTTTTGGAATTCACAGTGGCTAAACACACACACATGCTGTACACAGAAGCATTCACGGACATAAAAATCACACCCTAGATCAGATATATATGATGCACATTGAACACACACACGTACATATGGCGTTGATTGAAAAATACACTCACAGCATATACACACACAGGTGGACATACATGTGTGGGAAACGCCATATCTGTAGGCTAGCCATGTTTTCCCAAGCTCTTTTGAACATGGCTCTCCAGTGGATGAATGCTATCACGGCTCCCTCCCAACATTTTAGACACACAATTAGGTAATGGTAGGTAAGGCTTGACATCAGTGACAACCCTGTATCGGAAAGAATAAGCAGCAAAGGGGAACATTTGGAGAGATAAGACATTCGACTCCCCCCCCCACCCCCGGATAACACTGACTGCTATCTGCTGCCGATTTGTGCAATATTTTTCTCCAGATATAATTGCTTATCTTAGTCTTTTCACTGTGTTTGCAGAGCCTGCCGGAAAAGGGGGGAAAATAGAGGAATTGTCTTCAGAGAGTTTCACCTCTCGGGTAGGAAAGATGACATTCACTAGATGAGGTACTACGGGAAGGTCATACAGGCAGTGCTGTGTTTAAATAGGCCAGCCACCCACGAGAAGAGAACAAATCTCTGCCTAATGGAATAGCTTGTGTTCTGAGTCAAACGGTAAAGCGACGATTAGGTAACATTTCTTGTTCACCTGACAACAGGTAGTGTGTCTGAAAATGACACAGTTGTCATTTTTTGGGGAGTTTTAATATAAACTGACTTAAAACATAAAACATCAGCAACCCCCCCCCTTTGTTGCAGATGGTGTTGTTTCCCAAACAAGTGTCAAAGCACGCTTCATAAAACTGCAACCCAAGGTAAAGGCATCTCAACCGCCTGTTCCAACACTGAAAACACCAGTGGAGCACACTCCGTCCAAATCCACTGAAAGGAAACGTCTGCATTCTCTCCTGTTTTTTTGGAACATAAAAGCCCCCCCAAAACCTTTGTGGGCCAAGAAGCCAAATCAAATGAGTGAGTTGTTTAGTTCGGATTAGTGGTCGTTATAGTCATGCCGAATGACAATATGGCTTACAGGCACTGTGTTTTCAACTCTAGGCCTTCGTGTTGTGTCTCTTGCACTCTTTTGATAACTCAACACAAACATTTGGATTGATAATATTCCCTCTCTTCTTTTCTTCCTCTTCAACCCCCCTTTCTTTCTCTCTCCCCCTCTCAGAGTTGGCCTCTGTCTCAGGGGAGTCGTTGTTTTCCTCTTAGGGGGGACACCTGCTAAAAAACACAAAAGACACAAATGAAAGGCCCGCAAAGCGCCCCATGGACGGCCATGAAAATCGCCATTTGTTTTATCTAATGAATATATCCTCATGCCTGGAGGGAGTGAGGGGTGGAACAGGGGGGGGCAACAGTAGGTCCCCAAGGGGGGTGGAATTTGAACTGGTATGAGTGGGGGTGGATAGGGGTATGTTTTTTGGGGGGTGGTGGTGGTGGTGATGGGGTGGGGGGGCGTGGGAGGGTTGGGGGGGTTAGGGTCAGGACTGTCCTGCATAAGAATGGGGGTGAAAGGAGGGAAGTGTGCCTTTGAAAATGAGTCTGCATACGGGGGATCCTCTCTGTGCACTGAAGGAAGTGCTAATTAATGTATAGTGAGTGAGTCTGAAAGAAGCGGCCAGACAATGGAGGAGCTTTTAAAGCTCATGGAGGGAGGCGGAGGAGGGGGAAGCAAGTGTGTGTGTGTGTGTGTGTGTGTGTGTGTGTGTATGAGAGAAATGGAATGACCAGACAGAAAGAGAAAGAAAGAGTGTGAGGACAGACTACATGAGTGTGGAAGAAAACGAGAGGAGAAGAACAACAGGAAGTGTGTGTGTGTGTGTGTGTCTGTTTGTACTTGCATGCATGTGTATTTGGATAAAAGAGGAGCAGATCAAGAAAGGTTAGGGCCAAACACACATAAAGAAAACGTGTGTGTGTGTGTGCGTCTGAATGTGTGTGTGCATGTGTGTGTGTATGTGTGGATGAAAGCCAAAAGAGGAGCAGAAAAAGAAAGGTTAAGGTCAAACAGACAAGAAAATATGTGCATATGTCGTGTGTGCATGTGAGTGTTTGTTTGTGTGTGTATATGTGGATGAAAGCCAGAAGAGGAGCAGGAAAAGAAAGCATGTGTGTGTGTGTGTGTGTGTGTGTGTGTGTATGTGTATTTGGGGGCGCGGTGGGGGGTGAAAAGAATGAGTGCAACAAAATGAAAGAGAGTGAGTGTGTGTGTGTGTGTGTGTGTGAGAGAGAGAGAGAGAGATGGGCAGTGCCTCTGAAGAGAGTGTGAGTGTGTGTGTGTGTGTGTGTGTGTGTGTGAGAGAGAGAGAGAGAGAGAGATGGGCAGTGCTAGTCCTCTTTGACCTCTCCTTTATGACGGGCGGCAGAGTTTGTTTTGTGTCAGTCACTGGCACACAATGGAGTTCATTTGTAGTGATTTCAGCCCCGCGTGGCCTGGCCACTCCCACACCCAGTCACAGTCCCATTCTCAGCCCAGCCCAGCCCAGCCCAGCCCAGCGGGCCCTGCCTACACATATTTAAGTAGACATAGCATTAGGGCTCAGGTATCTGCCGGACAAGCCCGCTCCTCAGCCAGGAGACGAAACCTGATTCGGCCATGTCTCCACTTGCACCACCAGCAGCAGCTCTACACACACACACACACACACACACACAGGCAGTGTAATCAAACACCTTCCACTGCCAAGGTTGTGGAGAGGGATAAAAGGTGCCCACACACACACACACACACACACACAAACACACACACACACACACACACACAAGTGACAACACCACTGCTTCCAAAGGCCCATAGAATATTACAGTAGCTTAAAGTGGAGGACACTGAATTGCTGGATTTGTTGTTCAAACAGGTGCAAGCCAAGAGCTTGACTGGAGTCACACAGAGTGTAAGATCGATACGATTCTGAGCAGGCAGAATCATGACGTAATGCGTGAAACAACATGCAGATATTTTTGGCCAGTGTGTTGTTGTAGTTTTTTCAGACATGTGCATACCCATCACAAATCACTGGTTCACCCGCCTGTGTTTAGGAAAACAAACCATCCTTTACAATGACACTTGGGCTTTCACGGCTCAGAAAAAAACCTTACGCCTTAAATGTCAAACATGTTTTCACAGAGCAGTTCACTGGGTAAACAGTTTTACATGCTGGGGAGCTACCTGCCATATACACCTCTCTCTCTCTCTATCTCTCTCTCTCTCACACACACAAACACATGACCCCCTGACCCTAGGGAATGCCCTCTGTCCCAGTTACATTTTATGGGCTAACAACAAAACAATCCATGTTGGCATTCTGCTAAACATATGTTTTATGCATTAACTTGGACTTACTGTACATAGAGACAAGAGATTGGTAACATGGAAATAAAATCCTATAAGCTCTGTGTATAAGTGATTAGGTTCCTGTATGTCTTGACCCTGACAAAGGCATTCCTGAAAACCCTAAACCCCTACTGACCGTGATGAAGCCCACAAGCCTAGATGAATGGGGGTTAGCTAGCTATTTAGCTGTCTGGCTAACTCAGGCGCATAGCACAGCTTTACCCACCTGCAGCGTTGTAAAACTTGCACTTGCACTTTGTTTGTTTCTGTTGGCCTGTGAGGCCAGTAAAGGGCAGGTCTTATCTTTATGAGATGGATGGTGTTTGTTTCTGTCTGATATTAATTGGTTGTTTAACCCCTGTTCGCTGGACTAGACAAACATGCCAAAATAGCCTGTGTTGGCCCCATGTCGTTTAATAGCAGCGCAGTAATCTCAGGTTTAGTTTAGAGAGGCGGTGATTCATCCAGCTAATGTTGGTGAAGGAGGTGGTAATAAAGCATTAGGGTTATTTCTTAAGTGGGAGGGGTGTGCGTGTGTGTGTGTGTGTGTGTGTGAGTGACAACACATCAATCGCAAGTGTTTGGCAATGGCTTGCTGTGGCCATGACGCTAGCACGCACACTAAAACGCCTGGCACAGTTTTTTTTTTGCTGACAACTCTTGGCAAAGACGTCTCTATGACTCACTGGATTCTGAGAACTACGCTGTTATAAAAAAATAAAACACTCCTTCAACCAGGCAGAGCCAAAACAAAAAGTCAGTCAGTCAGATAAGGTCCATGCGCTCATGGTGGCACAAGACGCATCAACAAATGGAAGCCTAATCCTGCAGCAGTTGACACGACTGAACGCAGCAGCAGCCGCAGCGCACCGAGAAGCAGAAGGGGGAAGCGGCGTCGGTGGCGTTACCAGAAGAGCGCGGCCGTGGGCGGTGTGGGGCGCTGGCAGTGCCTGGGTGGTGGCGTGTGTACACACACACACACAGGTCAGAGGCAGTGTCAGGAAGTGGGCTGGGAACGGGAGTTAAATCCTGAGATTAGGACAGAGACACGGAGCATGTCCAGCTCAGGCACCCACTTCCTGGTGGCCCTACCCTGACAGGCCCGGCAGATGCCTGGGTCATGAGACTGGAAGAGCGGAGAGGAGAGGAGGGGGGTGGGGTGGATGGTGGTGCCATCACCACCTCCAGTCTCAGGCCCTGCTGGAGTAAGGGGCACCAGGGACTGGGGAAGGGTCTTGCATGAAGTTTGTCGAACTGAGATGTTTGGAAAAAGGAAGAAAAGTTTGTAGTGAAGAGGTGCGTCCTTATTTAACACACACAGGGTTTAGTCACTGCAGTCTTCCTGCATGACTAAGGCAAAAATGTAACACACACACACACACACGATCACAGGACCAAGAGACTGAGAACTGCTCTGATGTTGAAAATCAGTCAGCAGATAGATGATGATGCAGCCTCCTTAGGTTGTTAAAGATTAATTACATTAATTACCTCCTTCACTCTTCTCTCAAATCACATGTATTTTCTCTTCAAAATGTGCATATTGGTTTCTTTAAAATGTCCCTTGTCCTTTTATATGAAGATGTACTGCTGAATCCTGATTGATGAAGTTGAATGAAGTTGCCCTCTCATGTTAGGACATTTGTTTGTGAAGTGATTGCTTAGCTTCTCCATTATATAGATTTGGGCTCCCTTCGCTGCACACTGTACTATGTAAACCATATTGTTGAGGTTATGTCTTGGGATTTTGGCCTTTGGGGTCCCTGATGCTGTTGCCTGACTTGAAGTAGGCAGAGATGTGCTTGTTGAAGGTTCCTTAGCTTTTTAGATTATCCAGATGTGTAGGTGACCACATGATTATTTTTGTTACTTTTCTTGGTGTCGGTTAGTGTTTTGGTTCCTTTTTCCTGTTTCTTTTCTGTCTTTATGAATGCCCAGTCATGATAGCCCCACATTCATAGTGTCAGTCCTATGTGGGATGTCTGTATGTTCCTTTTCTTTTTACTTCTGTTTTCGATAGGATGTCCAGTATTATATTCCCAAGGCACTGTTTACTTATATATGTATCTACAGCTCACCACTCCACCTCCAGGAGTCCAAGGACATATCTCTTGGTTGTCTACTATCAGGTCAGAGCTGAAGAAACCTTTAGGATTGACAATGAAACATCCTCAAGTCTAAGAAAGAAGTCCAGTTACATACAATTAAGCCCTTGTGACTAGTTTGCAGTTTCACTTAAAGCCACTATGTGTAGGATTTATCTTCTATTTATCTTCGTCTTTTATTAAAAATACATTTTTTATTTTAAAAAATATAATGTAAAACGATGGTAATTACCTCCATGAATAGATTGTAGTGTTCCCGTAAACTTGGTAATTTCCATTTATATATAGATGTGGCTGGGTACCAAATAAGAATATCCATTTTGCGCCGCCATTTTCAAAATGAGGACCATGGGAAATGAGGACCGTGGGAAGGGAAGGGCTAATACATTTTATTCAAACGTGTGCAGTATACCACTTCGCCGATAGATGGGAGAAATTTTTATACGAAAAAAATAAAACTTACACATAGTGGGTTTAAAGGGAAACCTTTAAAAACCATGAAAAATCATTGCAAGCTAACTGGGCCTAACTTGGATTTCCCCACACAAACAAAAACACTGATTTGTCAAGCAGAACTAGACCTTGGAATTTTGTTTCACAATAGACTCTCCAGCATTTATTGATGAACTACTCTGACAAGACTTTAAGCCACCAAAATAGCAAAAATAATATTCTAATAAGACAATTACAGTCAGCAATAAAACCTATATGGATGTGGGGGACAGGGAGTATGGGCCTGGTTCTCTTAGGTTTGGGAGCTGTGATTGGTTCTGTGGTGGCGGTCGCTGTGGGTGGGTTTCCATGGATGAGCTCCATGCTGTGTGTCGCCGTCTTCCAGTGGCGCCCGGCCCTAATGAGCCTGACCTAGCAGCATAGGTTACTGCACAAATACGCACTGACCCGACAATAATCTCTCCATCATGTATAGGTGCTTCAGAGCTCTCTCTCTCTCTCTCTACATCTCTCTCTCTCTCTCTCTCTCTTACTCACACACACACACTCCTCCCTGTGCATGGGCTACTAGCCGGCTTGTCACCAGCTCAACAATCAGCGCACTGTCCCTGTCTGCTCGTCTGTTTCTTAACCACTATGTTCACGCCCCCTTGGCTCCTCATCTGGACTGGGATTATCTGTTCATTGCTGGAGGGGGGGGTTGACCACATAATATCCCTTGTTTATTATTCTGGAACGTTTAACTATAATTCTGTGTACTTTTTTCTTCTTCTGAACTCTCACTCTCGTTCTTTCTCTCTTTCTTTCTCTCCCTCTCTCCCTGTGTCATGCAGTTAAAATATGGGTAGAGCACATCAAACAATTTGGTCTTTCCAGCTGCTTAATGCCTGGGAAATAAGCCGGACAAACCTCCATATAAATCAGGGCCTCATTAACGTAGTGGTCACCTATAGCCATCCTATCTGTGGCATTATGCTGTGCCATGGCCCAATCTCCCAGAGTTTCCCTTCATTTGCCTGTCAGACAAGGCCTATCCGTGGACACTTAGTATAGTTCCAAGATACTTATATGCTTCTCATCCCCTTTCAGATATTTTTAAACCTTCTTACACCCTACTCCCTGGAACTACTTTCCACTCTGCCTTAAGCCCATTAGAAATGCCTTCACAGATCTCCAATCTGCACTTATCCCTCTGGGTTCCTAACACCCCCACCCTCCTACCCCCACTTCCAAAAAAAAAGGGAAAAAAAGCTTAGCGGCCTGGCACTTCAAACCACACACACATACACACACACACACACACACACAACCTTGTCCTCACCAAGTTAAGAAATAATCACTTCACTGGACTCTGCAGTGGGCTATAACAGACAATGCAGTGTCTCAGTCAATTGAGTGTTTTGAGAAGTAATGGAATTGCTACATAAACACAAACAGAGCTCCCACACAAAGAGCCTCAGACACATTACAGGGTGTACAAGGACAGAGAGAGCATGTGCATGAACAAAGCCTGTGTCCATCACCTTTCAAATTTCACATATCACTGAGGACGAGAGGGGGAAAAATGAATCACTGGTGATTTATTCTCCAACATCTGGATCCTTTGTTGGGACTGAGGCAGGCAGGCTGGCAGGCCTAAAATCGAACATACGCACACAGAGCGCATGGCATGGCGGAGGGGCCGAAAGCAGACCAACTATTGCTATAATCAATTTCTCTGAGCGAAAAGAGACGCGGGCCTCTGGATCTTTCAATGTAAACACACACAAACTCCCCAAGCATTTTAGAGCATTTTTCTCTGACTCATTTCAGCATGAAACCTTTTTTATCCTTCCATCCTCTGGTGGAACAGACAAGCAGACAGACCTGCTGAAGCCGGTGTTCCAAGTTGGTGTGTGGCTTTATCTCCATCTAGCCCCCTCTCCACCCCAGTCGCTGAGAGCATTATACGCTCATCAATCACGCCACTGTCTTTCACTCTGCACTGACTGTTTGTCCTTGCCAAACGATAAGGGGCCGACAGAGAGAGAGCAAGAGAGAGGGAGAGAGAGAGAGAGAGAGAGAGAAAGAGTGCAAGAGGGAGAGCGAGAGTGAGAGAAAGAAAAAGAGAGGGAGGGAGAGTGTGGGAGAGGGAGAAAGAAGAGAGAGAGCAAGAGTGAGAGAGAGAAAGAGAGGGAGAGAAAACAGGGTGTACCTCTCCTTGTACTTGCACTAGGCGAGGTAAACCATCGGCAAGCCCCTTATCAAGAAAGGTCCCGAGGCGTGAGTTCAAACGAGCAGGCGAGCGTGAGCGTGAGCTCGTCCGAGACACCTGGACAGATGGCAAATTAATGGTGAGTGGCCTGTGTGGATACAGTGAGGCGGGTGCCTTCCCAGCCCTCCTTCACAGAGGCCGCTCCGATAGGAACAACTCAAAGGGGATGAATTTCACAACCATACACGTTACAGCTGGCTATGGTGTGTGTGCGTGTGTGTGTGCGTGTGTGTGTGTGTGCGCATGTGTGTGTGCGTAAACAACAATGCTGAAAAAAAAAGGCATGAATGCGCGCAATATTTATAAACATATATATTTTTCCATCAGCGATATGTGAAGGAGCTTCTTCTTCCTGGTGCATTAGTCAAGAATAGCAGGATTAGAGGGAAGCAGTGAACGTTTGGGAGGGCACCAAGATAACTGCAGGTTCATTAAACACATTCGCACAGTCCCCCGCTCCAGATCCCTCAAACGCTTCAATTGAAACACGCAGCTCAATTTCCATAAGAAAAAAGGGCTTCTGAAACCAAATGTCGTGCAGGTAGCTGTGGAACACCCTCCCTTCAACACACACACACACACACACACACACACACACACACACACACACACA
>JAGFZM010001731.1:227250-257147 GCA_017657215.1 Limnothrissa miodon | reverse complement strand
AGAGAGAGAGAGAGAGAGAGAGAGAGAGAGAGAGAGAGAGAGAGAGAGAGAGAGAGAAAGAGAGAGTGTGTGAGTGTGTGTGACTAGTAGGGCAGGGCAATGTGTGTTCTGCGTGGGCCAATGCATCAGGGTCAGTAATACCATCACTCCCTTTGATCCTAACACACACACACACACACACACTTCATAACCTTTTTAAAAAGCATCAGCCAGCAAGCTCAAACAAGGCCTACGCCTCAAACTCTAAATGCTAATTAATAAATAGCCGATGGCAGGCCACTCCGGTGCCCTGGTGAACGCCATGTGTGTGGTTGTGTGTGCCGAGCCCGTGCACCGCTGTCGCCGTTGACGTGATCGTGTCAACAAAACGCGTGCTCGTCCGTTCAGGTTCAGGTTCGGAAGGGGGGGCCCTAGCCTCCGCAGCCGGCACTTCATTCACCTGGGCAACCAGGTGCGTATCAAGGCCGTCGGAGATTAGAGGTGACGGTGGAAAGGTGTTCACGCGGCGCCTTTCTTGGCACGGCTCCTAACGAGCTGTCACCGGATCACCGCTGAATAGCGGAGCTGGCGGCGTCAATCAGGACGTGGTACTCGGGGCTAGGCCCCTGCTCCCACACAATGACTTACACCAGCTTAAGCTGTCAAACAAGACTGAAGCAGAGGTCACACAGTGTAAACTATTTTCATAATAACACATAATGATGGGTTAACATTGCTGTGCATGACTCAAACTTTAAACTTACACTGGAGGAGTAAAAAAAAAAAACCAATTCGAGCAGTCTGGCATCATCACTCTCTGTGCTGTTCTTAGTTTAATAAATGACAGTTTGGTATTTATTTCAAGGGTTGGCAGGTGGATGACATCTTTTAAACTCTTTCAAAGGTCTCTGTAGTACTTTCAAACAATTTGTTATTTTTATTGCTGCCATTACTGGTACATGACGAGGTGACAGAAACTTAATAAGCCCCCCTTAATAAATGTTCTTGCTTTGCTTTAAAATGTGTTCAAACCAACAGTTCAGTCGTCAGGCAAACAAATGACAATGATGTTTGATTTGAATGAGACGAAGAGGCTCTAATGTGGTAAGAAGTGTTCGACAACATTCCCACTGCCACGTTGAAAAGCTTAAGTAGCAACCTATATCCACCTCTCTCCCTCTACCTCTCCCGATGGAAACTTTCTTCAGCCCGGAACAATGCACAATTATAGGCTGAGATAAACACATCAAATGCCTATTTTAATTGTTTCAGACACCGATGGGAATGAAATTAGAATAAAATTGGTCTTTTATGCAACTTTTCTGCCATCCAAAACTGACTCATTTTGGCACAATGAGAGAGCTGTTTAATTTGTAAATACACAATGGCTCTTTGTCTCTTTTGTTGCCTTTGACTTCGCGAGAGCTGAAATCTTTTAAAAACGCATTATTAATCGCCTTTCCTGCCTACATTTACATCATGCAAAATAACAGAATGTCATAAAGTGCAATTTTACTTGTTACTAAAATGACTGAATAAGTACCACATGTCAGTGTCATGTTTAAAGATGCACCACATGATATCTTTGTCACTAAACAGACAAAAATCGTTGCTAAAGACATCCTGCACACTTGCCTGTCAAAACAACACTCAGTGCCCAGATTGAAAGCTGTAATTTACTGTAGAAATTAATTATCTTGACTGATCAAACTTTGATTTCCCAGAGTGGAAAGCTGCAGCTGACAGAAACGGAAATTTACAGTTTTAAAGATGTCCATACTAATATGTAGTAGTTGTACAAGTGGAAGTATAGTTATGTGAATAAAACTTTGAATGTATGAACCTGGGAACTAAAAATCATGATGAAAGTCTGAATCATGCAACTCTCTGGACATTAATGGTTTTGAGAGATTATGCCTGACACACAACACTGACACACAACACACACACAGACTTTTTATTACTGTGTAATACGTATATTAAAAAAAAAAAAACACACAGTACTGTGCTTATTTCAAAGTTCTTGCTATTAGTTATAGCCTTACATAATGTGTCACTGCTGGTTCGGCTTTGTGTAACAAGACGTTGATGCCTTTCCTAAGGCCGTCTGTGGTAATATAAAGACATTAGTGGCAGACAGAGAGAGAGAGAGAGAGCTCCCACACTCACTGAGGGCAAGGTGATAGGAGATGGCCTTTCAGAATCACAGCACATGGGCCACAAAACCCAGAAGTGTGTCTGCCTATTTTTCGCCCAACACTAGGCCATAAAGGGCACAATTGGACCTAGCAGTGCGCTCAATGCCTTGAGAGGGGGACAATGGCCCGGGCGCCTGCAGCCCAGGCCTGAATGTGGCTGTGTACCATTGAGCTGATACCATCAGTAAACTTCCAGCACATCCATGGCTTTTACACATCCCGTGGGCCTGAAAAGGAGGGATTGGTCATACTTAACTGCATTTCGCCTGTTTGAGACAAAAGGACGGAGGGGGGAAAATGTGCGTCGGACACAAGTTCTCTGTGAGTGATGGGGTGCCCAGCACTACACACTGACGGGAGAAAATCACTGTTTGCTGTAGCTGTGTGCTCAAGATTCCCCGTTTCTGTTTTAACTTGGTTAACATTTATTCAACACCTGATTAGTATTTAATTAAAAATGCTGTTCAAAAAACAAGAACAAAGAACAGAATAAAACATAATTATCAGTAACTTAGAAACACAAACTAACATAAACAAAAATGTACAAAATATCTAGCAACCTCAAATTCCAGTGAATTTTCACACCGTTTAATCTTTTACCCACACAAGCCTTTGGAGCAGATTTTCCAATCTGACTTTAATCTGGCATGGTTTGTCCTAGTTCCTAGCAGTAATCTAGCATGGTAAATTTAAATGATATATTTTTCTATTTACAGCAATTACAGCTTGTGTGTATATATAGGCTATGTTGGCTTGCAAAACAGTAAAAGCTGTGATCGTCGCTATGACTGTTAAAGGGTCATAGCAACAATCATAGAATGCTGACCAAGATAGAGCAACATATAACGTCACAAAGGGGAACAAACGCAAATAGTCTGGTCCGCATAAGCGGGAGTGTTACATTACATCACAATATAAACTTTTCAATGATCTTTGGTAGCAGCGAATGAGAGCTCGCTCTAGTCTGCATAGCAGGGGATCCCCTCCCCCGTCTTGCCAAAATAAATATAACTATAGAACACAAGTTGTTGGATGTTTGCGCCTTCCGCTCCACTTTTTCCCTCTCTGGTCATACTGAGTAAGCTCGGATGAGAGAGAGTTAGAAACAAAGAAAAATGCTGCTCTTATCTTCGGTAAAAAGTGTCTACTGGGGCCTGCTTTGATCGTTTATTGTTTAATTTACTGGGCGGATGAGGAAACACATCGATTCCTGTGGAATCCATTACTGATTTTTTTGAGGATTCTGGGCCCTGTTTACATCTAAATCTTTTAATAAAAACATGCTTTTATCCATTTCTGCCTTTCAATTACAATGGAGTTTTAGCCACCTCAAACTGATATATTTTTTAAATGCCCTCCAAAGTGAAGATTTCTCAGAATACTGGATTCTCTGTGTTCAGCTGGATATATGTATAAATGCATTTAAAAAGTAGACATGTAAATAAATATTTATTTATAAAAAATATCTAAAAAGGTCTAAACAAGGCCTTAATTTCCTGGAGTTGAGTTCACTGGGGCATACATACCTACTGCGCATCCCACCAGTGTTACACAGCATAGTGGCTGCCTGTGTCACAGTCACCGGGACACCTCTGGGCCACCTCTCTCGGGGACACAACCCCGCAAAAGGCCCTCTCCATATTTCCCTGGCGATGACAAAAAGCTTCTCATCATTTCGTTGGGGAGAGAGAGACGCAGAGAGAGTGTTTCGGTGGGCAAAGAGGCAGAGAGGAGGTTGGTGGCAAAATCCGAAAAGGTTTAATTAATTTTAAATGGTGCTTTTCAGGGGGTTAGGAGCTCAAAGCAGTGCAGTGGAAAGCAGTTGGAGTGGCTAGTGCCTAGCAACCAGGCTAATCTATGCGCTCCTCTGCAAACTCATTTGGGAGTCTTACATCAGCATATCGGAATCCCGAGGTGGAGATCCGAAGAGGGCAGGGGGCAAAGGGAATTTGGAAGGGGGGCGGGGGGCGGGGGCTAGGCTGTTCATAGGGGGGCAATTTGTGTGTGTGTGTGTGTGTGTGTGTGGATGTGTGTGTGTGTGTGTGTGTGTGTGTGTGTGTGTGGATGTAGGGAGAAGGAGGGGTGGTGCATGAAGTTGGTAAACCAGGGCCAGACTCCTGCAGAGAGCGTTGTAATATATTTTATAATAATACGTCTGAGCAAGATGCTGCACACTCTCCCCAGCCCTCTTTGTGTTTGGGTGAGGATCTCTGAGAGCCTTTGAGAACACAGAGAGAAGGGCTGAGAAATATGCCCACTCATGGGTCTTGAGATCCCCTTCCACTAAACCAAACTCTCCATGCGTCTCCATGCATTTAGGGACTCAGATGGTGGCTGATGGTGGCTGGGGGTTGGGTTTGTCTAAAACATTTTTCTACTCATTTGTCATGGTCCAAAGCTCCTCTACTTGGAATTCCAGATGCAGTTGTTCAAACTTACACATAATATGATTTTTATAACAAACATTCATGCCTTTCCTAGTAAGTGTCCTAGTAATTGTCAGCGAAAAGAAGTCTGCAGCATTCAGTCAGTAAATAAGAACAGTTTCATGATTTAATCAAATATAAGCCAAGAGAGAAGAAGGATGTATGAAACAAAGGATGATAAGATCTTGTCAGCAGACTTTATGCACGCAAATTAGGATATTTTTGTTTCTTGCACAATGCATTATGATCCTATTTCTTGATAACAGACATAGTATAACAATATTGCATAGGGATGTGTACAGGGGAATCATTGTACTCTTGATGATTCCTGCACTTGTTTTTCAAGAATAGAAGGCTCAGCTAAAGCAAAGAGTAAATGATTGCTGGTTGTAAAACACTGAGCATGAAAGACAAGGGTGAGGGAGAAAGGGAGAGAGAGAGAGAGAGAGAGAGAGAGAGAGAGAGAGCAAGACAGAGAAGGAGAGAAGGAAGGAGAGAAGGAGGGAAGGAGAGAGACAGAGAAATAGGGAGGAAGGGAGAGAGGGAAATACAAGGAGATGCAGGGAAAGAGAAAAGAAATAGAGGGAAGGAGAGACTGGGAGAGAGAAGAAAGAAAAAGAGGGGATAGTGAGAGGCACAGAGAGAGATGGAAAGGAGAGAAAGAAACAGAGGGAGAGGAGCACTCTGATGGGCTCTGAGCGGGGGCTCCATGTTTTTAGCAGGGAGATGTGTAGAAACAGCCTGCTTCTTGTTGAGGCCCCCGGTTGGAGGCGGCTTATCGCATCCATGGCCTACATGATGTGAGGGCCTCGATAAGGGGCGACGCAACAAACGCAGCCTTTCTTCTGGCCCTGCAATGTGAGCCGCGCATGCATCTATGAGTGGCAGAGACATCCTCTGTGCTCCGTGTGTCATTGGTGGGGTCCAGAGCCCACCTCGCCACAGATCACAGGAGTGTGGAGGAGAAGCTTTGGGATCGACAATAGACAAATGATAATAATGATACAGATAAATAAACGCAAGAAGAAATGCCTGCACTCCAATGTGTATAACGTTTTCTTGTGAGAATGACTAGCCATTTCCCATTTTAATGTCATGGTCGAAAATTTCAATGTGTAGCAGCTGTTTTGGGCCCAGTAAGACCTCTGCTGAATGAGTGGACAAAAAAAATGCTTCCCCATCCCCTCCGTGACATTTCTCCTACCTGTTGCTAACAGGGGTCATTTTTCCCCTTATTGTGTTCTATGTTCAGTATGTGGACAGGGACTTTTTCCTGGGGCTAATGACTACACTCTGAGCAAGGAGCAGTGGGAGGGGAGGGGAGGCGAGAGGAGAGCAGAAGAGAAGGAGGGGGGGGGGGGGAGGAGAAGGAGAAGGAGGAGGAGGAGAGGCCAGCACATTTACTTTCTGCGAGGAGAATTTGTGTTTGTAAGGAAGGTTCCCGGGGTCTTTGTTTTCAGGCCTTGATGTGTGACCAGTGGACCACAGGCCTCCCCTTCACCCCTGGCCCATTCTACTAGTGTTCTGCCCACCCATACTGCCACAGCAGGGGGAAGGGTTTCAGAAGAGACTGAATCAAAAGCTCACGGAGAAAAAATAGCTTTTCAGGCTCTGATGTGTGGGAATCGAACGAGGGGCCTAGCTCAAATCCGGTCTCCAGGCAACCGGAGCGATATGCTGGGGGAATATCATTAAAGTTGGAAAACTAAGCAGTCTTTCTGAATTAGTAAACCTAATCAGCACGCTTAAAAAAAGAGGGAAGGGAGGAGAGGAGGAGAAGGAAAAAAAACAAGGATGACACACCACACAACCGTCTTAGTTGGATGTTGTTGTTTTTTTAACTCTTTTTAAAAATGTGAGTATTGCTGTAAAACTAATAACAAACTGCAAAAAGTAATGAAATCTCTGCCGAGTTTGGATTTTATGAAAGGGTTAACACTGAAACTAAGAGTAGGGGTGTCAGAGAGAAGAGAAGCTTCTAGAAACAGGTTGATGGTGAAATATGGTAACTGCCCCCGCTGCAGCTGGCCCTCCATCACAAGATTAATAAGTTGCCGTTTCCAGGCCGACCAGAACCTAGTGGGAACCATCCAGCGCCTCAGTGAATTGTGGGTAACGGCTTCACCACAAGCTGGCCGGGTTTACAGCTCTGTTTTGTCTTGTGTGCTTAAAGTGGAGAAAACATCTGTGACTAGAATGATGTCACCATGAAAGGTGCCCAACTGAGGAGAGGACACAGACCCAAAACTCACCAGGTTCTACCAGACGCACCTCAAGTTCTTCAAGTTTTGCCCGTTTATAAAATGCATGTCAGCTGAACGTAACCAAAGTTATTTTTCACTGTTAAGCCCCACAGTTCTGTTAAATTACATAACACTAAAATCATACACATACATAAGTGTATTCCAAACTAATCCAGAAGGTTCAACTAGCATGGGGTTTTGTTTGTTTAACACCTTAGCCTTTTCAAGTTTTACTTTAAGCCTAGTGAATATTTAAACAAAAAAATCTAACTACTTAAATAGATAACTATACAGACCGATTTTTAGATTTCATTTGAAGTCATGATATGACCTGAAACACATTTCAAATATATCAGTGACCCATGAATGTGAATCTAAAATATGGACATAAAGTAGAGTTCAAGTTGTAAATTTGTTTTCAGCAAAATGTTTACATCCTCTAGATCACATCTATTTGATATAACAAACAC
This sequence comes from Limnothrissa miodon, assembly GCA_017657215.1. Taxonomy (NCBI): domain Eukaryota; kingdom Metazoa; phylum Chordata; class Actinopteri; order Clupeiformes; family Clupeidae; genus Limnothrissa; species Limnothrissa miodon. The sequence goes on along the minus strand of JAGFZM010001731.1, from coordinate 249,831 downwards.
CAGAAATGGCAATCACGGTCCAATTTCACAGAAGCAACATAAAAATGATGAAATGAAATCTTCAACTTACTCCACATTATGTCAAACACACAGCCATCAGAGTAAGAGTCTATGCATTGGTGAAGCTCTGCCTCGGTCTGCCAGAGGTTATGCAGTGGCAGCGCCCCCTAGTGTCTGTCATGGCAACCTGGCCTTGCTCATCCTAGACTTCCCTTTATTGCTCAGGAGGCTTTTCATTACTGGGGCTAGTGACTGAGCACATCATATAGTGAATAGCCACTTGCAATGCCTTTGTTTATCACACTTCCTTTAATTCATTTCCTTCCTATGGAGGATTAAAGGATCAAGAAGCAAAATTATTTTTTGCAAATTCTATTGATCGTTTCAAAAATTCATTTAGTTCAATATGTGCCATTTGCATTATTTCCTTTTTTTCCCCGGGCTTTGCTTGGCTTTTCCTTGGCATGTGAGCTACGGCTTGTGCCCGTGAATGCCGCTTTGTGTGTGGCAAGCCTGTCACTTTTAATGAATCCCAAATAGCTTTTAACATTTAAACTGGCCCTTTGATTCAGGTTTCACAGCCCTGTAAGGAATACAGTGAGAGCCATGAGCCAAAAGCAGAGAGCAGATAAGCACCTATATTATAGATAATCACCCCTCCAATGCCACCTTAACACATCATGGAGAAAGACACAGAATACTCTCCAAGCTTTGTGTTCATTCAGCATATGGTGAAGAAAACACATCATACTGTATGTGCTCGTATGGATGGGCCATGTCCGTACAGATCAGAGGAGACAGGGTAAAGAAGAGAGAGGGAATCTCTTCTTTCTCTCTTTCCTTCTTTTTCAATCACCTCCAGCTCTCATTTTTCTCCTTTTCATATCACATCAGTTAGCATAAAACACATATACAGGTAAACACACACACACACACACACATCATACTGCAGAAATGATCTACCTATTTTTTTGCCCCTGCAACATATACTGTGTTTTACTGTCATCAGACTGCCAGACAACAAGGGCGAGGTTAGATAAACTTTACCTATAGTTTTAGTGTGTGTGTGTGTGTGTGTGTGTGTGTGTGTGTGTGTGTGTGTCTCAGCTCTGCCTGGCGTTTGACATCACTTTATTGGACGGGTTACAAGGCCTCTACGGTATCTCCCCATGGCCAACTGGCCCAGTAAGACAAAAGCTCCACTCCCAGGAGAAAATTAGTGCATTTAGCTGTCAACACCAAGCTCACTTTTCAATCCAGACCAGCATTCATGGAGACCCACCTCTCTCTCTCTCTCTCTCTCTCTCTCTCTCTCTCTCTCTCTCTGTCTCTCTCTCTCTGTCTCTCACCCCTTTTCTTTAGCAGGGAAACATGATCCGTATATAGCTCAAAGATCAAGAAAAAAAGGTGTAAACTGCACATAAATGTGATCAAGTGTCCTTCTATCAGATGCTTTAGATCTGGCTCAGCCCTCCACTCTAAATCCTCCTCCAGCAGACAAACCCCCCCCCCCCGCCCCCCCCCCATGGACCCCCACCCCACCCTACTTCCCTGCGACCTGGCTGGATTAGCCCCACTCTGTTTATGCCGACGAGCCGCTGAAAAAGTGGGGGCCAAGCGGTGAGATGGAGATTGACTGCAACATTAAGCTCTACTGTTTCCCACTCTGCACTTGTTCAGGGTCTGAGAGGAAGGTCTGCTGGGGTCACCTTTGTTTACCCCACAGCACCCAGGCCTCAGCCTCCTACTTCATCCTAGTGCTGCTCTTGGAAACACACACCGTTTCATGAGCTCAGAGCACCACAGCTCCATATAAACTTTTAATTATGGTGATATAAAACATATAAAGTCATTTTGGTGATTTTCTTTTTTTTTTGAGAAAGAAAAATATTCGGTTGAACATATAGTAAAGGTAAACTGTACATGCACCAATTCTGTAGATAGAACCAGACCACTAAGACACACACACACACACACACACACACACACGAGTTGTCCAGATTAGTTTCTACTTGTACCCCATTCCACCTTTCCAGCAGCAGCATATAATGCGATGTGATGTGGGAGCAGGGCACAGAGGCCTCAGTGGTGAGTCCATCTGCCATCTCAAGACCAACTCCACCGGACAAGGTGTCAGGAAACTCAGGTAGCCCATCACTGCCTCAACCCCCACCCCACTCTCCGCCATTGACCCAGATCCCATTAGAGTGCCCAGGACTCCCTAGCACCACTCGACCAAACCCACCCACCCTGCCTGTGCTCTCTCTCTCTCTCTCTCTCTCTCTCTCGCCTGCCTGCTTCTCGTCTGACCGTCGCCAAGGAGGCAGACGGGACGCGGGAACAACAAGTCATTTGTAGCGGCAGAGGAAGACACTCCTGGGAAACAAACAGATGAGCCGCTTCTGCCCCTCCTGAATGAGGGCCTTTCTCTCGGGGTAAACAGAACTGCATGAGAAACATACTAAATATCAGGAGCATCGCGCCCGCCGAGGGAGGGGTTGGTGGTGGAGGTTGAGGTGGGGGCGTTCAGGTCGAGCCAGGGGGAGCCACTTGGGAGGCGAGCTCAGGTGAGGAGGAAACGACGACGGCGGGGGCAAAAAGAGAGCTGACAAGAGCTGAGTGCCTGGAGCTAGTGGCTCAACCACAGCCAGGACAATGGATTCTCCTTTCTTTTAAACATCCTCTTAACATGAAGTAAAACTGGTGGCTTGCGTGTTTTCATTGTTCTTTGCTTTTTGTTGCAGATAAATGAATGAGAGAGTTAAATATTTTTGAGGAAGAACAGGAAGACTTTACCAAATGAAGGTAATCTCTAATTATAAACTGTACTTTCAGAAAGTTGTTCGAGTAAAAACTTAAGTACATTAAAATAGACCATACCATGCAATCCATGAATAAAAAGATGTTGGTGACATTTAATGGGCTAAATTGTTTTAAACTTTCAATTAGTGGACCTTTGTAGCTAAAACTGATACTAAATAATTTCTGCCCCGTACAATTCATCCGAATACAACAAAAGACTTTGTAATCGGTCCTCACGTGACACTGACAGATACATACCCGGGACAGTTTTGTCCTCTACTGTATGAAATAACCCTTCAGCTCACAATGGCTTCGCTCATATCAAGTCAGTGCAGTGCCACCACACATCTGCTCTCCAAATACCCCAGACAATAAACAATTCAGGGGTCCCGTTCAAATCTAATTCTTCGACAATGTCCGACACAAAGAGAAAACACAAATTATGAACATTCGGATTCGGAAGCGCAGAATCCTCCACCCTAAAAAACTTTTTCCCAGAGTTTCTTTTAGATCCCTATTATCTTGCCTCAAAGTTAATTAAAGTGGCCCGGCTGAAATCAGAGAAGGGATTTCTTCTTCCTGATTCCCTCCTTTTCCAGAGCGACCAACTGATGGTCAGTGACTGATGGCCATGACAGGGCTTCACAAGATTACCGCTAGAGACAAAACCCTGGCTCCGCCGCGCAGCGCTCAACCCCCTGGATTACACCGGGAGCCTGGCGCTGCATCGCGCTTCCCCCAGAAAGAGCGCTCGCAAGTCAGTCAAAAGTCCCCCTTTTTCCCCCATAATGTGACCACGTCGTGTAATTCCACAGATCATTACCAACTTTCCAAAACTTAATTTTGCAATTACACATGCAATTAATTAATAACTGTGCTGTCATTACAGCCCCTGATGGATTCCCACAAAAAATTAATGCCACTTGAAATAAAGTGGTCAAAATGAGTCTGGGGGAGGAGAGTGAATGATCAAGAGAGGGAGAGAATATGAAAAGAAAGACAGAGAGAAAGACACACAGAGAGAGAGAGATTGCCATTAAAGGATTGTGCTGTTAATCTCGTAAGAAGCTAGGGGGATAGGGTGAGGAAAAAGAGAGAGAGAGAGGAAGAGAGAGAGAGAGAGAGAGATAGTCAGTTTTTCAAGACAGCCCTCTCCATCATTGAGAAGTGTCTTGTGGGATCTGGAGTCAGTTATTGAGCAGTGCCGAGAGCTCCCGGAGGACAGATTAATGAGATCTGTGCACTCGGAGAAACGCCACGCACATCCGCTTCAACACCGTAATGATGTGTGAGTGTGTGTGTGTGTGTGTGTGTGTGTGTAAAGCCGGGGGCACTTGGTGCTCTGAGAGGCCCGTGGCACAGACGCTATCACAGCGAACAGGAGGGAACAGCGCGGAGCGACAGCGGCGAGGGCTGTAGACCAAAGGCAGGCGCAGGCGCAGGAGATGCGGCCCTGAGCCACCAGCCCTGGGCCCTGGGCACGGAGGAGCCCAAGGAGCCAGAGGAGCCGAGCTTGTTTGGCTCAGGATGCAGACGCCACCGTCGCCGTGTCCCAGCTGAGTGTTGATGTCCTCTGGAAAAGAGGAGCTGTAAATGCTAATTAAATGGGGGTGACTGGGGGGAGTCACGCCTTGTTGTGCTGTTTGTTTATGAGCAAGTGTGTCTGCCTGTGTGTGTATGTGTGTGTGTGTGTGTGTGTGTGTGTGTGTGTGTGTGTGTAGGAGGGGATGGCTGCTGACAAAGGCATGCCTTTTGTGATCACAGGGCTCCTAAAAGATGATCCCCAACTGTTTCAGTTTCACAACATTGCCCTCCAGTCGGCAAGGTGTCAATTTCATACTTGAAACATTACAACATTCATTACAACCGTGGCGCTCACAGTTCTCCACCATGCCGCCAACACAGCCTTTGCTGAATTTTTTCTCTTACCACCACTGAACATTTCACCACAGCCTGGAGGGTGACAGGGCCTAATCAAGACCAAAAGCTGCCTTTACCCCCACCAAGTTCTCAAGTCCTCAATGCTGTTAGCTTTGGCTGTGTCACTGTTAGTTACAGATGATTAATATCAGACATTATGGGCAACTGTATAGGCAACTGGAATATCTTTTTGGACCTTTTGGATGTTTTGCTTTTCATGTTTTCAAGTTTAATCTGTACAGGAGACAAGACTGGAGGTGTCTGAAACATCTGTGGGGGGACTGTTGTGTGCCTGCCCTTCACGGCCCAAAAACAACAACTACATACAGTAAGAGGCCATCTTTTTTCTTGCATGCAACATTTGGGGTTCGGTTTTTACTGCTCACTCAGCCAATTTTCTTCCCAGAGTACAGTACATGTTGAGCGCGTCAAATAGATCCTCTGATTACTTTTTTCTTGCGATATCACGTGCTGCATCGCACTGGCTGGCCAGAAGATGGACAGTGACAAGACAGGCAGAGAGCAGGACTCATGGCCTGACGGCACTCTTTTGTTGACAGTGAAAATAGCTTTTGAGGGATTTGATTACCACTGACAGTCAAGGCCTGACCTGTGGTGGAAACATTAAGAGCACAAGGACTGGGAAGGCAGGGTGTGTGTGTGTGTGTGTGTGTGGGTGGGTGAAGGGGGTCGGAGGGTAGGTACGCATTGTCTCCTGCAAGTTCATCGTCAGTTAAAACCTCTTTTGACAACAACACTGGGCCTCAGCGCCATTAACCCCTCTTCAGTTACTAGATGATGTGTTTGAAGGGAATGAATTAATGATAAGGGTTAAGCACCTCTAGCTCGATTTGAAAGCCTTTTGTTGTGCTAAAAGCAATAGCAAGGACTGGACTAGCCAACCGGAGCCTGGGTCATCCCCAAAACAAGGTCCCAGAGCAGAAGCGGGCTTTTGCATGTCGTAACACACCAAACATGCATGAACACACGGATACACACATTCACACACACACAAACACACACACACACATACACTGACACAGATACTTACATGTACAGTACACAGACACAAGAACACACGCACACACACAGAAACAAACAAAACGCGCATACACACAGACATACAATCCACACACACACACACACACACACACACACACACACACACATATACACTGTATTTACTGTACACCTGTACTGTTCATGTCAGGACGGTTTCAACAATGTCACCAAAAGATGATGAAATCAATTAAGTTGTTGTTACAGTAATGCCAGTGATATACTAAACACCATTGTGACTAAAATTGTTCCTGCTTTAGTCAACACAGCTCTCATATAAACAGGCCACAAAAGCTGCGAAACAAAGGGGAAATGTATGTCTCTGCTGTGTTGGGTATTGACTGTTGAAAAGTGATTCATGAAAGACAATGGAGGTAGATGTCTGATTCACAGTTTTAAACATTTGACGCTATGAAGTCGTACCATTTAGAGTCGTTGGGGAAACTTCTTTGAAACTGAGAAAAGAGCATAAAATTAAAATGCTTAAATGACAGCCAATCATGCCTGTAATATGTGCAGGTAATTAGTGACTGGGAAACCTAATTACTCTGGTGGAATATGAGCTCGCATTCTCTGGTTTCTCTCGACGAGCTTCATCAGATCGATCAAATGACAGCAATCAAACTCTTCAGCACAGGCCCATTTCCACATAAATAAATGCCTATTAAATACTAAATACCTACAGTTGCCTTCACCCAATGATAACCTGTAAATAATAACATTATGACAGTATAACCTATTAAATGTTGAGCTTTTAGAATGTTTAAACTATGCCATAGGGTAACGGATACATGTTTTAATGTTAATCTATTATCTATATAATCTATATATAAACACAAACATGTCATTAGATATGCCTCCCTGAGACAAAAAGATGGCCAAAAATAATACAAGCATTTGCTTGTACAACACAATGGGCCTATTACACAGTAGCCAATTTTCAGGGAAGTAGCATGGTAAACACAGGTGTTATTAATGACAGACAAAAAGCCTTATTTTTCTGAGCAATGAATATGAATTTCAGACATCTTATCATGATCTCCAAACCAATTCTAACCATTTTAAGGAAAATGTCCTGAAAGTATTACTCTCCACTCCAGAAAAAAATCACCTCTGATTCAGAGGTGCATGGAGCTTATTGTAGTGTGCTGTACTATAGCCAAGCATGTCAAAGACACACCTATACAGATAGGAGGTGATCCCCACTTTACTCCCATAGACATGAACTACCATAAAGTACAGTCTCTTGCTCTGCCTATAGAGTACATCTTTGGCAGACGTCATTAAGATGGCATTAGTGACGCCTGTGGTTACCCTGAAAAATTGGCTGCAGTGAAATGGGCCCATACAATTTAAAAACAGAGCATTGAGCACACTGAGCACAGCTGAATTGACAAAATAACAAATTGTTGTTTTGAAAAAATAATAAATATTACAACTTTCATCATATAATTTTCAAAATTGCTTTTGAAATGTGTTGGAAATGGGTTGATAATGCACAATGTATAATTAAGCATTTTTAATAATATGCAAACTGCCAAAATTAGAAGGAGAACTAGAGTTGTTCCTGTAACTTCCTGAAGTAAGCCAAAGTATGATATTCTGGGTAAAGTCACTAGTATTACAAGGTCAATAATTTAAAAAGGTCTACTGGCCAGTGGAGTTTATGAGACAGGATGAAGGCAAGGAATGGGGGTCGTGGGTTGACAGCAAGACAGCAAAAAAGAGGAGCAGTGTCAATAGTAGCCAATGGTAGAGAAAGTAGAGTGACAAAGAGCCAATATGAGTCAGTATGACTGTATGTGTGTGAGGAGAGAGAACGGTGAGTCAGAAAATGAATAAACTTAGAAGGATGAGCAGAGAGAATTGAGGCTAGTGTTGCTGGATATGGTGGCTTAAGTGGGTCAGTGACTAGTGGCATGTGGAATGTGGTGGAGGTGGTGGAGCTGCCTCCACCTTTCCTCCTCCTCTACCCCGATGCCACCTTAAGACAGTGGAGTGCAGTGTCATCCTGTGTCACTGGCACCGACCCCAACACCCACCACCCCAGCCTCCTCACACCCCCACCCCCACTACCACCACCACCACTCTCCAGCCACAGTGGCTCCACAATTCCCTCCGCCTTGGCTTGACTCCTCAGGACTCGGGTCACCCCCAGTCACCCTGCACCCCACAGCTCCTTAAGTTTGCCATGTGCAGTGACCCAGCCATGACCCTGAGCCATGATACAAACTAGCAGACTGCAAACTAGTAACCTCTAATTACCCACAATACACCGCTCTCCACTCCTGCGACGTCAGATTAATCGATGTAGACACAGGCAAGATATTCCCGTGAAAGCACCTGGGCAGAGCGAATTAGGGGGGGCGCGCATCACAGGACGGCCTCCCATTGTCCAGACTGACAGGGAGAAACTGTCACATGGTGTATGATGAGATTACACAAGCACTCATCACGTTGGCTCAGTAGTGCTGGCTCTGCATGCAACACACAGACGTCACTGCATGCAGGCAAAGCGTTCTGATAAAACTCACAGATCATGGTGTTGCGGACCCCTGACTCATTCCACTACAGTACAACAGCCCACATTACATACTGTATACTGTATTTTCTGCAACATATATGCTGGCACTTTGAAAAAACTTTCCAGAAAAAAATGACAGAATATAGGCCCGTGGCCTATGAATTCCAGAAGCTTGATGTCATTTAAATTTCTGATTGAGAATTACAATTCTCCGTCTGTTCTGTTTGTGCCCCGTTAAAGATATAAAACACAGACCCTTATCTACTCCAGTGTCGGCGCAGGGAAGCTGGATCACAAGGAGCCCTTGTTAGTCGCCTGTCCTATGGCAATTTAGGAGGGCTGTGGTTGGAGTTTTTGGCAGCCGTGCATCATTAACAGTCTGGCTAACCTACAGTGGGCAGAAGATTAGGTTTCCTAGACTCCGTGAATCACCACTGGCGGCAGCCACACGCTGGAAATGGCATTGTTCTATTAGGAAAACATGCTTTTGGGTTTAAACCCGCTGCTTGGAGGCAAGAGAACATCGCATCAGATCCCAAAGGAGGACGAGGCCTTAAGGCGTACACATTTTTTAGAAACTCAATATGTCTATGATATATATATATATTTTTTTTTTTTGTAAATCTGAGGAAGAAATAGTTGGCTGGCCAAAAAATGTCCTATTCAGAATGCAACAACAAACTGTGCAGTAATATGAAATTCGAAATGGAATTTTAATATGGAAAATTACAAACTACAAATAAGTCATAAAACTAAAAGGGATACAATTACTGTATTGTGGGCCATATTGCATTTAAATAAATTTTATCAGATGGTAAATTGCATTCACTGGACCTCTAGATAAGAGGCATAAAAGTGTCTTTCCAAGAGTTGTGCCTCAGCCTTAGTGGAAGTCTTGTTTGTTTTGAAAGAGCAGGCTTTGGTAGTGGCACCCTCCCTATAGCAAAATGTCACCTCACGCTACAGACGTTTGGTTCAAAAATAAGAGGTGGGTACTTGTTGCCAAGACAACCGAGTGTCATTTTACCCCCCAGTCCATTTCCAGGCTGTTACCAAATTACTAAGTGGTGGGGCACAGCTTCAAAGAGCACGGACTGACACTGCTAATGTAATGAAACTGTACACTCATCTATTTAAAACGTGGTGTGTCAGCTTGGAAGTAAGACAGAGGCTTTTTAACTGGCTACTTGGCCAAATATCAACATCTCAGAGCTTCACAGGCAAAGTCCCATCAGGTGCCTGAGGCAAACTGTCATTAATGAAGACATATCTGAGACTGACTTTTAAAATGTCAGCCTTCAACTGCAGCTACTGTGCGTGCAATTGAAAAATAACCGATTGTGTGATTTTTTCCTCCTTTTTTTTTGTTCAATGAAACTTATGAAGGGTCTCATTTGAGTGAATTAGATCAAATGTTAAACACAGTTCTGGAGATGTAAAAGGGTATTTGATATATTTTTAAATTACTATCTTGTGTCGGTATCTTTTCATTCCAAAGCAAATTTAGGCAGTAAATAAAGTTTTAGAGTTAAAGGAGTCTAAAAGTACTCCTGCTATTGGGAAGGTTTGTTGTAAAAAAAAAAAATCTGGACATACAGTACAGTTCCCTTTCAAGGTATTAATTCCAATAGTTAAAATGGCTGCTATTGACCTGTACACAGGAAAAAGAGCTGTGCCATGTTAGCCTATGCTGAGCTATCCACATCATTGACTGGAGCAGTGTAACTATGGAAACATATTCTTTCTTTATTGTCGATTCATGACTGTGTCATGTTCCACTGTATCATTAAGTATAAACAAAGATGGCTATGTTTGTTGTTTTGTTTGTTGTTTAATTACCATTTTAAATATCAAAGATCTGGTCAATGGTCATCGTTCAGTCCATTATACCTGCAATTTTCAGTCTATTATACCTACGGCGACTTGTAAAATGTATTTTACATTTTTCAATAACATTTGAAATTTAGAATTATATTGCATCAGTGTGTCTAACTTTATCATAGTGACACAATGGCTGCTCAGTTAAAAGTCATCAACTGCAGCAGGCAATATGTTACTGACAGAAGCACACAATGATTACGGGGCTCTAAGTGTTAACAATTCAGTAAGTGAGGACATGATTCAAGTCTGTGCCTCCCATCTGGGGCAGGTGAGGAGTGTGCCTGTGTGTGTGTGTGTGTGTGTGTGCCTGTGTGTGTGAGTGAGAGAGTGCGCAAGAAAAAAGAAAGAGTGTGTTGTTTGTGGTTGGTGGAGAGGGAAAACACCAACACAGGCTCTACTCCTGGGGCAGAGACAACAGCTGGCCAGCAGGTCATTGCTCTGGGTGGGGTAGGGGGGAGGGGTGCAGGGGGGGTTGGTGTGTCTGCAGGCCACAGCAACAGCCTGACAGCACACACAGCCTCTGTGATAATTCCCAGTCATTTATCTTGCTTAAGCCTACTTTGTGCATGTCTTTCTCTGCTTCATCTTTACCCTCTGTTTACAAACCCTTGAGCACCACAACAAACCAACCAAACAACCAACATGCACTAGGAGCTATAGTCTTTAACAACCTACACGTTTTTACAGATCAAAGTTATTATTTAAGTCTAGTCTCTTACTAGTTTACAGCATAGGTCACGTGACTTTTTAAAGTTATAAGTCATGTTTTAGTGAAACTGGTCTAGTTTAAAATTGTTTGATTTGATTGATCATATTAAGTTATGAAAGTCATTATAAAAACTTTAAATATACTGATTAGTACTGACTAATTTTATTAATTGAGTTAGCTTGGGAACTTTAAAATGTATGTATCCTACAGGATACATCTGTATTTAGCCATAAATGTACTGTATCCTGTGTCATATTTGCCATCCATACACACCAACTGCACCATGAACACATGGCAGATGAGTTACATTATGATTATTTAGCTAGATTTTATTGCTTTTATTTGTTGTTTCAAATGACATCATTTATAAAAAATGAATGAATAGTAACAGTAACATTAAAATAGTAATTTAATAATATAAGTAAAACCAAAAACTCTGAAGGGTCAACACTATAATAAAAATCAATAAAATACATCTTAACAGTAATTTTGTGATTTAGAAGACTGCTAAAAGCAGGAATTTATCAATTCTATTAATCTACTTAAAGATTTAAATATTGACTGTTACCCTAAAAAGGCAACATATACATATTCGTAAAATCCATATTATATAAAACATTGATGGTTATGCTTGTGTCATTCAATGCCAGAAGAAGTAACTTCAAATCAAGCAAACAGACATGAAAGCCCAGGGTCTTGGCTTTCATTTTAAAACAAATTTTATGTTTCTAGGTAAAGGGGTTTTCAAGTTATAAACTTTTGAATGTCAGTAGGCCCTCTTGTTTACAAAAAGTCTCTATGGGAATTTACATAGGGGTCCCAATCAAAACGTATAAACATATTTTTCAAAAATGTATATTCAAAAATCATATTTTTGGTCTTTTGACTTCAAATTTTTTGTGTAACAGGTTGAGAGATGGAGGTAGGACTTAGATTTTTTTGTTTGGGGGTATCATATGGATGGTACCTTCATATCTTAGTTAGTTCATAGACATTTGAAATGAGCGGGGGAAAAAAACTTAGTTCCAAGCTCTATAACTCTGTGTCCATATGTCACAGAAACATACATATTCCTCTAGAAAAAACTTGAGGGTGTCACCTTTCCAATGGTATTAGGCACATCCCTGAGTCTAAAACAATGTAGGAACTGTCAAGCTTTCAATTTGGGTATGCCGTTGTTTTGAAAAAAAGGAAAAATAGGGGTGTGCCTTATGGTTTTGTGAGGTGCAAAGGAGATAAACTGTGACATCGAATGATTGTATTCTTCCTGTTAAAAAGGTTATAACATTTACACAAACATACACACACACACTCACACAAACACAGTACACACACACACACACTCACACAAACACAGTACACACACACACACACTCGCACACACACACTGCAATTCATACACAGGGTCCCGTGGCTGGGACCAGATTTCAGTTTCTCACATCTTTGTGAGGGCAGGGATGGGCGCTCCACCCAGTAATGCTACCCTGGCCTTCTCTCCCGCCACCCTGGGCATTGTTACACTATCCCCCCGGTAACTGACACACTTTACGGCCCTGGGACGCTACAGCAGACCCCCCTCCCTCCCTCCCTCCATCCACACCATCCTCCCCTCCATCCCCACACCCCTCCTCCTTGGTGTGTTCCTGCTCTGTGTCCAACTTGTCACTCAGATAATGTAATGCTTCCCATAAAAACGGATAGAACTTTTTCCTCGCAAAAAAACAGTGGCCCTTTTTTCTCGGGTTACAGTTGGATTATGTATTGTAAAATGAGTAATCAACGCTCCGGGCTCAGAGTTGCGCTTTTTTTTTCAACGTCCACCTACCTACCTAAACACCTACAACACCCCCTCCCCCTAACACACACACACACACACACCACAAGCACCAACACCACCAAGCTGCTCTCGCTCTGAAATTACTGGGACTTCTTGTGAGAAACACACTCCCTTGCAGGGGTGGAGTGTGTGTGTGTGAATGTGTGAGTGTGCGGGTTTGTGTACTGTAGAAGGGACAGAACAAGCTCAAGTTCCCCAGTGAGATGCCTAGCCGTGATGTGTTCAGGTGAAAATCTGACCAGAGAGCTGCCATTGTCTGAGGCCTGTTGTTAACCCCTCACTGGCTGCCACGGCACAGCTTGAAGACCCTAAACAGACACACATCCATTCATCCTTTCTGTCTCTCAGTCTCGCTTTCTGTTACTCTCCTCCCATTCTCAGGGTGGTTTGCTCAAGGGCTCACTGAGTTTAAGCCACTTGGTCCTGAATGCTCAGAAACCACAACTCCTTCTGTCCACTGGAGCTATGTTTTTTTTGCTCCATTGTGATTAGGCTTGTCAGGGGGAAATGTCCATTGCTCAGTTTCTGACACCCACTCAACTTGCTTTTCAACTGAAATAAGGACTATCTAACTGACAACTGTGTGGCAGTGAATGTGAGGCCTGAGGCATGGACATGGAAGATGTTGAGGGAAAAAAAGACTGTTGATGCAGCACTAAAGCAATATTTTGTAAAACGCGAGCAGCTACATCATGAACCTGTGTATGAGGAGATATACAGTTAATTAGTCCATTTATGGTATGCACTTCTCAGTTCATAATTTAAAATAAGTAAAAGTATAATTTATAAGTATACCTTCTGTATATATATATATATATATATATATATATCCCTGCTACAGCTGCAGTTCTTGAAGATATAAACAATCTGACTGTATGTGTGCTTGTCATTGAGTATACTGTATATGTAACCAAAGACAATAAACAATGATTGGTTCCTAAGACTCTGTTGCCAAGGGTTACCAGAACAATTGCTCTTAATCCCTGTTAAATTGTGCCAGAGCGCTCTCTCTATTTGGATTAGCTTTTCAGCTAAATTAGAACTTCCCTTTTAAGTATGTCCCCAGTATTCCAACTAATTTCCCTTACTGGGCGTAATCAGAGTGCTCTCTGCTACCAACGGCTGCCCACAGATAGTCTTTATTGCTGCCATTTCATTAAGATGAAGAGCTAAAAAAACACATTTGGTCAACATACTGTAATCCATTATGTCAAATCACGGAGATCAAAGCCGGGGGGAACGCAGGAATAGCGAGGAGAAGAAAAGGATCCAAAGACGTTGTGCATGCTGCCTGTTATTGTTCTTTAGCGGGGCATGATGGAGCTGCTACAATTTGCATCCCACTGAATTGCACAAGGTGTTAAAGCATAATAGGCCTTTTCAAACATATTTGCTTTAGTCCCATCACACAAGGCATTCAGCCAAGCAGGTCTCAATCGCAGGCTGCAGATTTGGAGAGAAGTGGCACACATCAAGTGTCATGTGGGTTTTATGATTTAAATTTCTGCAGTTATTAACTCCATCCAGGCACCACTCTCAGGCTTTTCATACACACACACGCACACACACACACACACACGCATACACATACAGCGGCCCTATTTCACACTTGTCTATTAGGGGGAAAATTTAGCCTAATGATTCTGTCATTGTGTTCTGGCTTTTAAAGGCCTCAGGAGCTTGGGGTGGTGATCTCAAAAGATAATTATTTCTTTTAAATGACTTATTAGGACATTATTTTTATAATGGCATTGTTTAGATTCGGCGCATCAGCGCAGGGATCTCTGCTCCGCACGGAACAGCACAGAAAGAAGCCCATTTAATGGGCGCTACAAAAGCGCCACACCAAATCTGACACTGGGTGCATATTATCTCTCCTTTGAGCCATCACAAAGGCAGCAAATAGATCTGAGAGGACAGCCGTGGCTGCCTTAGATGTCTTTACACGTGTTTGCCTAGACGGCGGAAGATGACAGACTCTATGTCAACCGAGAAACAATACAAGCGCTAGTCGCAAGGCTCCATCCGTCTGCTTCTCCACACAGGGTAATGACAGATTGCTCATGGCATTAGTATACTGCGTTATCTAGGCCATACAAAAGAGTTTAAGGTATGATATGAGATTCATTGATCACACTCTAGTATAGACTAGGCCTACTAAGGACTAGGCCTACTCTAGTATAGACTAGGCCTACTAAGGAAACTTAAATAAATCTTTTCATTTCAAGCCATGATCATTTATTCACTTGAATCCACATGAATGTACAGTATTTGTACAGGTTTGAAATGTGTTGACATGTGAAGTGCCTATATATCCTATGGCATTTTTCCATACATAGGCTTCTGTAGTACATCCTCGACTCAGCTTGATTAAGTCCTTTGTGTTTTCATTGCAATATAGTACTGCACCACCCTAGGGTGCTTGTGGTGGGGCGAGGGGTACTACTGTTGCTACTGAAAGTGTAGGCTTACTATTTATGCTCACTGCCCATCTAAAATTAGCATGACGCAATGCAAACTGGCCAACATCCTAACCAACAATTTCGGGTGTCTATAAACAAACCTAACATTTTAACCTAGCAGTTAATTCAGGTGGGTGAGAAGTAAATTGACTTCTCTCCATGTGTGTGTGTGTGTGTGTGTGTGTGTGTGTGCGCGTGTGTGTTTGTGCCTGTGCCATCTCCTTTGACAATCAGGGCCTGAGCTTGAACCCTCTGCTCTTTGTCCACTATACTCCTAACATTCCACAATCACTATTGGTGAGCAGTAATGTTATCCCATCAGATAAAATCATTACGTCATTGGCTCCAACACACATCGTTGTCATGTGTGTATTCATTGTATACTCTACAATACCTATATGTTATTAGGTAGTAAACCTGCATATATGTACATCATACAGTACAATATATTTTTATACTGTACATACTCTTATAACTCCAACGTACCCGTTATAAAACATTTGTAGATATCATGTACTGTATATATAACATATATATATAACTTCACTATATCACCTGTTCATACTGCCCCCTATCTAATTTACACCAACTCACTGTACTGTCTATTGTAATTTACTCTATATTTGTATATCTTGCTAAACCACATTTCGTTGCCCTGTATTCATACATGTGTAATGACAATAAAGTTGAATGTAATAAAATGAAATTGAATTGAATCGAATTGAATTGAATCTAATGTAATCTAGTCTAATGTGTCGGTGAGGGGCTAGAGAGAGACCCCCTACCCATAGATCACCTAAGTGGCCTGCTTTCACTGGGAGGAGAGAGTCACCGCCATACAGTAAGTGGGATCAGTGTTGAAAGCACCTGACTGGTGGCGTGCGAATGGGACAGCACAGGACGGGGACAGGATGGGACGAGACTAGGTGGGAGGCATTGTCTTGCTCAGCAGTGTCTCGGTCGCTGAGCTCTCCTCTACAGTCTCACATAGAAACAGTCGCCACGGAGAGTCAATCCTCCCTCTCAGCGCCCCTGACCCACGGGACTTACCACACCTCTCGCTCACTGGAGGGGTAGCCAGTGCACCAGCACAGGGTCTATGTGCATGTGTGTGTGTGTATATATATATATATATATATATATATGTGTGTGTGTGTGTGTGTGTATGTGTGTGTGTGTGTGTACTATTAGTACTGTATAAGCATGTGTATGGGTTTACCTGTATGTAGGTGTAAGTTTGTATGGTCATGCATGTGTGTGTCTGTGTGTCTGTGTGTGTGTTTGTGTGTGTGTGTGTGTGTCCCCAACAGGAAAAAAAAACAGCACTTTGATCCTAGCTCAGGTGACTGTCTCTGCCAGCAAGGTAGAAGTAGCCCACAGCCCAGGAGGGTCCCTGGAGAGGTGTCTGGTTGACCAGAAAGCTCAACTTTAGGCATCTGATACCCAAAGGATGGTCTTTCAAGAGGGGAGCGGGATTGGCATTATATTCCATCAACCTGTCACCCCCCCCCCCCCCAAACACACACACACACACCACACACACACACACACACACACTCCCCTCTCCGGCCCTCAGCTAAACCCAGGAAAGTCAGGATGCTTCAAGGACTCTCCGTTTCCCCTCCAAGGAATGAGATCATGTTCTATGACTATCGCTGCTGCTCCGTGCCTTTGATGGGGCCAACGTCCCAGTCGGACATGTAGTAGCCAAACAAACGACGTTTCACTACTGTGCTCCCAATCGGTGAAAAATTCAAACACATAAACAAACAAACAACTAGTGTTTGCTTAACCACAACTCTTGGTAATAACAGGGCTGGAAGGCATAGAATGCCTGAAGGCCACTGACAATTTTTACATGGAAAAATGACACACACGCACACACACACACACACACAGACAAACACACGGACACAGAGCAAACATGGCGGCAGTTCCTGTTGACTTTTGTCCCCTGACACTGGACTCATTGCTTGATTATGAGCCAGAGACTATTTCTGATAAATTATTAAGGGTGCGTGGCTCTGTCCTCTGCTCCCTCGAAGCAGGTGCTCTCTCTCTCTCTCTCTCTCTCTCTCTCTTCCTCTCTATCTATGCAGATGCCTGGCTCAATAATTCATCGGCCATGATCGGGTAGAACAGAGGGACAGAGATCAGGGTGTTAAACCTGACCACAGCAAGCCACAACATACTCTTCATCTGGGGGCCTCACGTTTCGCCCGCTAACACAAACACCGTCGAGGAGTGTGGCGTCTGTCCGAATAAACACTGGAGCTAGCGTGTCAAACGACACGAGGAATGCCCAATTACACTTGTTTTCACAAACAAAAATAAACCAAACACAAAAGATAAACAATGCCATTCAATACAATACAAGCAAGCAAACAAACAAACCAATATTACTGTTATAAAATGAATCATGTTAGCCTTGTTCAGGGCTTCTGAAGCGACAACAGGAGGGAGGAATGTGATAAGCAGCAGCCGTTGCTCAGCGCTGAGGCAAGAGTTGTTATTCTTTGCTGCTGTCAGGTTATCGGACCCCTGGATCAGGTAAATGAGACAGGTAACAATTTTTCATCCTGTCCCCACCCTGAGGTGACAGAACGGGTCAGGAGGGGGGGAAAAAGAGATGAAAAGAGAAGGATGGGAGAGTGAGAGAGAGAGAGAGAGAAAAAAAAAAAGATGAATCCTCTCAGGCCTGCCATATGGAAGTTTGATGGCTGAGGTCAGAATTAAGGACATTTACATAATCCCACCCTCCTCTCTGAAGACGTTCTTTTTTCCCCTCTCCTCCCTTCTGTATTTTTTTCCGCTCACTGTAAGTGTTTATCAAGCTCAGTCTTCATGTATTTGGGCTTATGTCACTTTAGTTTGCAGGGCTGCTCACTGTTCCGTGATCTTGCGTGCACTCGCATTTGTTTTGATGAATTGGATTTAGCGTCACACAAGAAACTTTCATTTTGTAAATGCTTGTAAGTATGTGTCCTCCTCCCGCCCACAAACCCCTCGCAGTTTCCTTTGCGTTGGCAGGTGCAGCAATTCCAATTTGTGCCAGGCTGTCTACATGCCCTTATCTCTACTGGACAGGATTCAACATTCCTTGTTGGTGTCAACTTTTGAAAAAAGAGCTCGTCAGACGGCAGCCCTGCTACTGTGAAGGAGAGGATTAATGTGCTGTACATATAACTAATTTGATTGTGAAAACAAACCTCATCTTCAAATGTGTGACAACTGAGCTTTTGCCAAGCTTGCATAGCTGAAAATAGTTCCACTTTCATGAGTTCCTCTCTTCCCTTGAACAACATACACACATCTGATATTCAACGTCACTATGCCAACAGACATTTGTAGGATTTCGTCATCAAAAAATATTGACAAAGACATATGCAGATTGATTACACCAAACATTGTTGTAAATAAATGTTATGTTATAAATAAAATTATATTGTCATACATAAATATATAACAATAACAAGTTAGAAATCTAAATAGTTTTGTTTCAAATTATATGTCTATTAAAAGCATGTATATAGCACTTTACTGAGCTCCTTGTAACAGCAAGGAAATAACCTTATCATTATTAATGTATGTATAAGGTGAGTACGTCTGCGATGCAGTGACTGTGAAGCCCAAGATGAATTTCCCCTTAGGGACAATAAAGTATACTCTACTTTACTTTATTTACTTACCTATTTAAAAATCAAATAAACTACTAATTAAATAAAAGCATCTGTCACCTGTGAGTGTCTTGACAGACCCTACATGCCGTGAGGGCTAGTAAAACAGGGTTGCCCCATCTGTGGCCTAGTGGCCAGTTAACACGACTCTGTTTTCATGACCCTTTTATGTGCCCTATTGGTTACAGGGGAACAATTGTAGAATATCAAAGAGAAAAAAACGGAAGCCTCGCACACTGATATCAAGTTTTATCCTTCCGTTAGGTTAATGGGACAGGAAGGCTCTCCAACCCCTCAGGGCCCTGGGGGCGGGGAGGGAGACAACGGCCACTGCGTCTCATTGGGCGCCTGGGAGAGGATCCGCCGCGCCACCCATCCCCCAGAGACTTGGATGGGAACACGCTGACAAACACCCCTCCACCGCACCACACACACACACACACACACACACACACAGCATCCCAGAGCCCTGCAGGTTGAATAGCCACCAACAAACCACAGGGCTGGCCATTCATGTGGCCGAATCAGTAGGGTTCACAAAGGTTCAATATCACGGGCAGCCCACGTCACAGCCTTTCTCTGTCCCGCCAACCATGACTACGGCGAGAACAAGACATTTCTGACACTGGCGGATGTGCTGGTAGTTTGTCATCAGACAATGGAAGGGTGTGTTTCCATTGTGACAGAATCCCACCCATTCAATTAGATGATTTTGGTTAGCATGGTCATTTAGATTTATTTTCAGTGGAGCTTCTTCTGGCTTAACTACTCCACTTACACATTAGAATGGTAAAGACAAAGTATTTTCACTCTACGATGGTAATTTTTTCACAATTTCATTATACCCGACATGGTGTAGCCAATATTTAAATCAAGCCATTGAATATATATTGATATATGATATATATGGTATGATCATATGATCATATGAATATGAATCATATAAATGAGAAATAACCATACATCTGTTCCAGAACAGACCATATTTAAGCCCTGTTTGACAAATAAACATGTTGCTCTTCTGTCTAACTGTCCAGATGATGTCCTATTGCCAGAATATCACTATAAGATACTAACCTGCATGTTTTTATCACTGCCACTGGTTGGTATTACATGCCTTTAAAATTTAATTTAATTTTAGAAAGAGTACACAGTAAAAAAAGAAAACAATCAGTTTTGTCAAACTCATAAAATCTGTGTCCCTACGCACTATTAAAAACCACAAGGGCTTCGAACTTCGAATTTACTGCCATCAGATGGGAAAAAAGTTTCTGCACTGCAAGGATTTCATGGATTTCAATGAAGTGTATTTTCCAACTAATTAGTACATCTTTTTTAACAATCAGGGAAACTTTTTGTATTTCAGACATGTGCCCTTCAGAGCAGATGCAAGGCTGCTTCTCTCAAATAGTGCCAGAGAGCCTTGATCGGAGTTCATGTGGCGAAGGTGAGCATCCAATTAATTAATCTGGGGAAGCAACAAATAGCCAACCATAGCACACATATTTCCATTAGCCGCCCTCCAGACCTCTTTTATATGCACTGGATATTCACTGAGCCATTTAATTCAAAAGGAGAAAAAGCCTTTGCCCTTGGACACTGTGCAATGTGATGGGTTTGCTGCAATATTTAATTCTTTATTTCATGATCATTTCACTCCACATCTCATGCTAAAAGATTTAAAGTAAAAGCACGTACTGTACGTCGCCGGCTCATGCAGCACTTCAAAAGTTTAGCGCCCGGGAATGCGGAGTTCTCCGCTGAAGTTCAGAGTCGACCAAAAGGGCTTCGTATTACTCAAGGTGCTGTAATAGTCGACCAGAGTAGCAATTACATTAGTACTTTATGGCTGAGGCCCTTGTGTCATGCTTGCTTGGACTCAATTTGGTGTCTCATTATGGACACCTGAGACACTCACAAGCTCTGCGCCGTTCCTCTACATCCTGTTGAGTGTGGGGTCGCCAGCTTAAATCATATGGCCACTCGGACTTATCAAGGAAAGGATGAAAAAAAGGACATGCAATTATTGAAATCATTTCTGTGGATGTACAGATGCTATCGCCACGCCGGCTGTAAGCAGCCCCCGCACGGCAGCGTGGAGATCATCAAGCTGCGGTCTGATTCAATCAGGCCTTGGAGTGGGCTAATACAGCCTATAAATCGCATCAAAGACGAACAGCACGCTTTGCCTCCCTCAATATAGATAAGAAAATGGATGTGAACCGCCAATCAAATCATTTCACATGAGGAGGGTGCAGCGCTGGCGTCCATAGGCTATCCGGTTTCACTTTAGGTCAGAGTGCCATGAGAATTAACAATCAAGTTTGGGTGAACTTACTGCCTAAGGGCTAAGGTACAGATCTGGGATCAGGTTTCACGGCGAATGACTGGGAGGCTTGTCATTCGCTCAGTGAAGCAGCACTGACATGGAAAGGGGGGACAGGGGCCCTTACTGCTATGTCATGGCAAGGTATAGCTATTCTCAAGGAAGGCTACAACCCCGGCTGGGATGCGGAGGCTAAGCAATTCTTCATCTACCTTCAACAAACCTGCCATTGCAAATGGTGGCGGCAGAAAAACAGACTTTATTTTAGGGCCTCCGTGCTCCCCCCTCCATCTTGCCCTGGTCTACCCCCCACTGAATAGTTTTGCCTGAGGTGGGCAGATTTAGAGGGCAGTTCATCAGGAGCCGGAGCCCTAATAATAATCCCACACCGGACCTTTGTCTAATATCTGCTGAAGCAACATGCTGTGTAATCCCTGGCTACCCTTTGATAAAGACTGTTTTGATTAAGCCAAGTGTCAGGTCTCCAGAGCACAGAATTATTAGGACAAGATTAGAGCCAGCTAATATTGGACTTTCTTTTGTCAGGGGCTCTGGTTCGAGGGTGATACAAATTAGACATGGTGAAGAGGCCAGATAGATGACCTCTCTGTCTCTACGGCACCTGCCCACATCTGCTGAATTTAAAACACACATTCAAATTAATTTTTAAAAATTGTGTTTTCTCTCATCTCTTGTGGTTGATACGTATGTGTTAGGAACGCATGGTGTGTAACGCATGGTGTGTTAAATCTTGTTTTACACACATATTTCAGGAACATAAGTAAGTCCTGAGGTTTGGATCTCAGCTTTCTGCATGAACTTCCATTCATAAAATATACAATGTTTTTTTTTATTTCAAGAAAAATTAAAAATGTAACTTCATAAACATTTTTTAATAACTTCAAACTTACAGTCCTGTTTGGCTCCCTCTAGTGTTCATCTTCTTAAAGAGAATAAGTATGCCTACTGACACTTACAATCGGATTACATGACAAAATACATTTCGAGAAACAACTCTACATTTTTTACAATCACTCTGAATCACCTGAGTGAACTATATGCTAGAAATGGATCTCTCTGTCCACGTTGTGTCCAAGGGCAAGTCTGTTGAGAATGGATTGGACAGGGAGCTGAAAGATTGCACCCAAAGGGAAACAATATTGTCTAAAGGTGTCACTGAGAAGGGGAGACCATGGTAATGTCAGTTTGGTGGGGCTTCAGCACAGCCCCTGCAAATAAAGTCCACTTGGAAAACTTTCTCTCACTCTCTCCCTTTTTTCTCATCTCTCTCTTTCCCTCTTTCTTCTCCCATCGCACTCTGTTCTTCCTCTCTCCCTCACACACACCTATACAGAGGTATACACAGTCTCTCTCTCCCTCTCTC
>JAGFZM010001731.1:165785-220881 GCA_017657215.1 Limnothrissa miodon | reverse complement strand
ACACACACACAGACACTTTGTCCAGCTTGGCATGCTGACAAATCTTTGAGTGTCAAGAGAGGCAGACATAGTTCACCTTCCTCATTTCATTGTCACATTATCAGGTATGGCCTTGGAGGGGGGAAGAGCACCATTGTCCACAACAGCCCTCGCAGCCCGCTACCTACGCACCAGACTTCAGCTCGAGTAATTGACAACAGCGCTGCCACAGCAAGGAAGTCAGAGAATGGAGTGAGAACCCACTCAAGCCGACCGGCGTCCTTGTATTAGAAAACAACATGTACACACATGCCCGCACAGGCACTCACAAACATGCACACATACACACACACATGCACACATAAACACACATATGCACAATGATACCCATGTAGCAAGAGATGTGCACAAGTGTACACACAGTACAGGCTCACACAAGCCCAATCTCCTGGCCAATCTCACGGACACGTGTGTGCTCTGCAAACATGTACACACACACACAGGGCACACACACAAACACACACACACACACGCACATACACACACACACACACAAGAGTGAGTGATGGAACAATAGCCCCGCTGATGCAGCCCCATCTAGTTTCGTGCGACTAATTAATGCAGCAGTGCGTGTTTGCTGAGGCCAGAGCGGGAGAGGGAGAGGAAAAGAGGGATGGAGGGAGAGAGAGAGAGAGAGAGAGAGAGATTGAAACTAGCCCTGGCAGCCTGAATCTCAGCAATTACAGTGTGAATTGCACGAGAGGATTACATGAAGTGCTTAAGAGAGCTGGAACACCTTGTCTTGAGTACCAAAAACAGCTGCTTCAAGGCCTATGCACCTGCTTGTTACTACACCATTTTCACCTCCCCATCTGAAACAAGGAGGGTTTCTGCTTTTTTTCTATGCCCAAAAAAATGGTGCAAGAGAGGAAAGGCTAAAGTGTGTGTGTGTGTGTGTGTGTGTTTGTGTGTCTGGGGGAGGTGCAAAACTTCTACCTAAAAGAGGACTAGACTGCTGAGAAATTATGCTCACATTTTGATATTTCAATCTGGAGATGCTTTCAACATTCACAAATATGTTTCTGTAATTGTGCATAGGGGGAAAATAGTTTTTGGAATGGTGTGTTTGTGTGTGTGTGTGTGTGTGAGATGGGGGGGGGGGGGGGGGGGGGGGGGGCGTGGTTGGTTGGGGGGGTTTGGGTTGTGAGTGCCCTAAACTCAACCTACAACACAGTAACCACATAAACACATACATAAAACAACCAAAATACTACCATCATTGCCAAAAAAGCACCATGAAGAATGTTCTGATTCTCTATCTTTGAGTGAGTGCTTAAGTATAAATGTTAGGGTGTGTGAGGTGTGTGTAAAGTGTGTGTGTGTGTAATAGTACTTGCAGTGTAGGAGGACTGTGGGGCAGCTTGAGGAATAATGGCCTCCCAAGCTCACATTCAGTTGTCCTCCAATGATGTCACCAATACCAAAGTGACCCACTAATAGGCTTAGTCACCAATGCTGGTGAACTAATTAAAAAGTTTGTCGACAAATTTGCAATGCGTTCACATGGGTAATGGTGTCCACCAGAGAGAGTGTTTGTGCGTGTGTGTGTGTGTGTGTGTGTGTGTGAGTGCGTGTGTGTGTGGGAGGAACACAGGTGTTTAGATCGGCTTAAAAATAATAAACCCTTTCCCCCACCGGGAGCTCTCCTTTCACAAGTGCCTGGCCTTTCTTCTCAGCTGTTAAGGCTGGCCAGGACAGGAAATTCCTCACGTGACTGGCCTTTATGAGTGGCACAGAAGCTGGGCCCATTCCACTGAGGGGTCATTTGTGGATGGCCATGTGAATAACCTTGTTAGGACCCATGTTTCTCTTCACACCCAATTAAGAAGGCTGCTTACTGCCTCGCACCTCTCTCCCCCGAAGATGCTTTACGGAGGCCGCACACTGAAAGCTAATGTCAGGGCTCGGCGGGGTTCCCCATAAAGGCTCTGCTTGAGTGGCGCTACTGGTTTTAGCACCACTACTTAGAAGAGCACCATTCATATAAACGTCCAGGGGAAAAAAACAAGGTTAACCAAAGGTGGCTGTTTGATATGCTGATGTTACTGTTAGCGAAATTATGACGCTAGTTGTGCTGTTAGCAGCAGGTCGAGCGAACGATGCCAGGAAGAGGCAGCCCTCTCGTCTTTCGCTCCCTCTTACTCTCGCTAATGACACTGATTTCTTCCAAATGGGACATGTTCATCCATGGGGAAGGAAAAAAATAACAGAAACAGTTGTCATGCGCCAACATGAGGAGCCACTTCACACGTTAGCAAGGAGGGAATCAACGCTACGAGGCTAAGGGGCACATGATGTCTCCAGTGGTGACAGGGGGTAATTCGTCTGCGCCTGAAGACGCTTGCCACGGCCTAATCTCTGTGTGTCTGATTAGAGCAGTTTAATGGCTATCAAGGCACTTCAATCACACATGGTCAATTGTTTGTGGCTAATTACAAGCTTTGGCAAATACTATTATTTCAATTAGCAGAGTAATTTATCAGAGTTATCTTGATGTCTAGCGGCGGCAATTACAAAACCCTGGCTATACTGCCTCGCTTCAAGTATCAGGTGTTTGGCTCTACTGAGGCAAAAAACTGTACTGCAAACTATGGCAAGAATATAGTCATAGACCTGTTCTCACAATCGTCTCCTCTCCCTTGACAGACTGATAAACTCCCGCAAATAGCCCTGCCCGTCAATCTCCATCATCGAAATCATCAAAACACTCCAGAGCCATTCACAAGGTGCACGGCACCATGGGTAATGAGGTGTAGAAACATGCCCTTCCTCCCTGCACCCCTCCGGTCCTGACCACCCAGAAGAGCATGACACTGACTCCGCTCAGGCAGTAAATCCTGCTAGACTTAACCCACATCGGAGCTCTGCCACTCAAGGAGGCCATCTGTGTCTGTCGGTACACCTCGTCACGGACATTGCCCGAGACTCTCTTTCCCCTTGTGGAGCTGTCTGTCGGCTAAGGCTGGATCTCCAGGGTGTTGTTTTATGTCTCACCCCCCCCCCCCCCACTCCCCTTACAAGCTGGTGTGTAAAGTGACATGGATTGCTGATCTATGCCTCTCAGCCTTTTGTCATAATGAAACTCCAATGAGAGCCTGAGGGAAGATTTCTTCCTGTGGATATGTACATTATATGTGTGTTTATGTGTGTGTGTGTGCGTGTGTGTGGGTGGATGGGTGGATGAGTGGAGGAGGTGTCAGCTTATTCAAAAATGGCCACGTTCTGTTCTGATATCAGTAGGCTGTTTGTACAGACTCATACAGCTTGTACGGAATAGTGTGTCTGTCAGGAAAACAAATATAATTTCCACCGTTCAGCTGCTCAACCAGCCAAACAACCCCCCGCCTCCCCCCAGCCAGCACAAACACTCCTCCAACCCACCACACCCTCCTCTCTTCGTGCCCCTTCTCAGACTCCATCTGAACTCTGTTGACAACATGGTCAGGGAACAGGCAAAAGCTCCTTTCTCTGCATTCCCTTTTAGACACAGAGCCCTCCTCATTATAGTGACACAAAAATAGGCACAAATATGGTTTTGATACATTTAGAGCATATATCAGAAAAGTACATTTGTTACTGTCCTTTACGTACATGAACAGGTGTTATATATTTTTACAAAGCACCTTTCAATTACACTAATATAGAAACATACACTACATATGAAATTATTAAAAGAACTTATTAAGTACTATTTGAAAACCCACTTAAATGGGTGGGTTAAGAGTACAACATACAAATAATCAACATACTAATAAATACACAATGGAATACTCTTCTTTGCCTTTGGGGAAAATAGCAATTAAAACATGTGTGTAACAAATCAATGCATTTTGAAGTATTTTGAGCCCACTGACTTTTAGAAAGGTATACATCACAGCAGCATATTTTAATTATTACTAAAGTAGGCCACAATGTTCTTGAATGTGTTTTACAGCAATTAAGGGGAACGGGTAATAAAAGTATATTTCTAATTTTATGCATCCTGCCTTTATGAAGAGAAGAGAAAAAACACAGACGTCCATTGGGAGGCACTGGAAGCGTGCGTTGCACATAGGGTTGCAAAATTCCGGGAATTTTCAAAGTTGGAAACTTTCCATGGGAATTAACGGGAATTTATGGGAATTAACGGGAATTAATAGGAAAAAAATGGAAATTATCTCAACTAAAGTTCAGGGACATAAAGATAGTTGGTAGAAAATAATATTTTTGCAGTCTTGGCTAAAACTATGAGATGTGATATGCATAAAGTTGAGTAGCCTATAATTTGCTATTCTTCAATCACAGTGGCATAACACACTTCTTAATGCAGGGCTATTGAGGCCGCACCTCCTACACGCATTGTGCATCCTCCCATCACATCTCAATGATTTCTTGAATTATGGACTGCTAAAGCAACCTTTATGAGCCACATACAGTCACTGATACAGACATGTGAGGCTACACATTTGAGGACTACAAACAGTCAAGCAAGTTATGATGATATAACTTAGATGATATTTGTTCTAAAATGTTAGATTTTAGCTAGCCCAATCAAAATATAGATTGCTAGCTCACTGGTAAGGCAGATATGTTAAAGGTAAGCTAGCTAGCACCTTTGTATTAAAGAAGTTAGCTTATCATGGTGCTAGATAGCACAAAATGTTCTGTTTCTTCTGCTAAACAGTTTTCCATAACCACACCTGATTTCATACATCATTTAAATGTTTTGATAGCCCTTTCCATTTGTTCAGTTTACAATCTACATATTTTTCTTATTGAACAGAAAAATGCTATATTTTTATTTTAATTGTATCTTTTTTGCAAAAATGTCTTCTTATGACAAAATATGTTGTTGGTATATGAGTCATATGGTCTATGTTTCTTAAAATCATCCAAAATTTCCAGTTAATTCCCATAAATTTTAGCCTGGGCCCGCCCATACTTCCTGTGACGCTACATTCAATTTCGCGAGCAAGTTAGTCTGGCCAGGCTGCCGATTCAGAGGAATTATTATCCCAAACTCGAGGGCACCAATGAGAAACGAGCTTGAACGAGACTGAGTGGTCTGATTGGTTGTAGATTCTGACTGCCGCCGGTTAAGCCCGCCTCCCAGAATTCGGTTAGTATCGTAGAATGGCCAGACTAAGCTCTGATGAGCTTTGTAGTTGCTCTAGCCAGGCTAATAAATTTCACATAAATTCCACAAATTTCCATTTTTGAATATTTCTAAAATTCCCAAGCTAAAGTTTCCATGGAAAGTATCCGGAAAGTTTTCAGAAATTTACCGGAAATTTTCCACCCCTTTGCAACCCTAGTTGCACACACCAACATGAAATATGTCTCTTACAAATAACACATACATTTTGAAAAGTATTGATACTAATAAATTTAGGAATCGTGACATTTCCAAGAATCGCGATGCTTTTGAAGTATCATTGCACCGGTGCAAGTATATATTTGAAACGTTATTTTAACTTTACTATACAGCTCTCCAGAACACAGCAGGGCCATATCAATGTTTAAAGGTCAGTTATTTCTGTATAATTACTGCTGCAAAGTATAATGAACACTCTCAGAGGGGTTTTTTGCTTCAAAATCTCCTATGACTTTTATGCTGCTATCAGAGATCATTCACTTATCACAAAGGAACTTCTTTCAAAGTGAAAGGAGATCAGCTGCATTCTAAAGAACATTAAACGTGTAACAAAACAGTAACAAGTAATATTAAAAGGATGTTTGTGTGTTGCCATACAAGTTTTCTGTTGCCATACAAAAGGCAAGAATAATGTATTGGATGGAAATGATTTGAGGTGGGGGCCATGCAGAAGGCTTCATTCTAATGGCCAGGTTCAGTTAAAGGCGGCCCTGCCTATGGATGCTTTTGGCTGTGTAGTGGTCCCCAAAGCAGCCTGTACCTTTTCATGGGAGGGGGGCACAAATTTATGCCCAGATGTCTTTAGAGATGTCTTTATTTTATGCTATTTCACTATATGTCTTACATTAGTATTTCAACGTATGTGACAAATAAACCCTTTGATCCTTGGACAAACGTAATGTGTTGTCCAAAAAAAATAGTGCACTCCATACCTACAGATGTAGACTTAAAGTAACTTTACTCTCTAAGGACATTTCAGGCCCTCCAAGCACACTTTTAAAAAGTAGATTTTTCTGCACTTTCTTTCCACCTGGGATAGAATATACATATATGTTCAAGAGAATCGGAGAAGTGCAGAGCTTGAGGCATATGACAACACAGTGTGTGTGTGTGTGTGTGTCTGAACACGCAACACATAATCATACCTGACAACACACTGAATAAAAAAAGCATGCTCTCTTCACATGCTACAGACAACACTACGGGAAAAATATTTGTGTTCATCTAAACACTCTTTCGCTCTCCAAACATCTTGTCGCTTCATATAACACAACAGGGATGGCACTGGCCAAGTCTTGAGGTTAGTCTGTTATATAAGCTGGCTGTCACAAGGGTTTGCTCTGCCATGGTCTGGGGCTAAGCAAACCACGTCTTTTCCAGCCCAAGTCAGGCGAATGGCAGCTGCTGCTCAGCATGGCAACGCACAGCTGTTGCGCACGGGTGCGCGGGGCAAAGCCGCCCCTTTTGTTTACTAATGCAGCTGATCTGACTGGCCGACCAGGTGAGCAAACGTTGAGCGCGCTGCTCGCCTCCTCTGAAAAGGCAGGGAGAGGGAGCGCTGGCGAAGGGTGTGCGTTCCCACTCACTCTTTCATCTTGCCTGGGTGTGCTCCGGGGCGAGGCGGCATTTCAAAACACACACACACAAACACACACAGGCACACACGTACACAGGTGCCGATGATATGCAGACATGGACAAACACATGTTCATGGGAAACCCACAGACAGTTTAGCACTCACAAAGATACACAACTCACTGCTAGGAGATTCAGTATGACACAAAAGCTGTTGGTACACATACAGATGCATTCAGTATGTGTACCAAAAAAAGTGCAGATGCCTCTGTCTCTCTCTCCATTTTTCTCCTTTGCAAACAAACATAGACACACAAAAAGTTAAAGCTGTTTCTCAGACCTTACAGACAAATAAAACCCCTAAAACCTTTCCAGTAAGTCAGACTTATAAACTTTACACTTAGTTCCTTGTGTGCTGGTGTACCTGCTACACCTTCTCTTAACACTATTTATATGCTACTTATTCCAACCGTTTTCCTTGTAGTCTTCCAGTGCAGTATTATTCCCAGTCCAGAGGCTAGGAAGTCACAAATATGTTGCTTAGCCACTTCATACAAATTCAGAGTTTGATGAAATCAGTGCATTAATATAGTAGTTTTTATGTACTTTCCACTTAAAAACAATTAACTGAAAGGTGCCTTTGATGGACTTATCAAGCAAAACATGCACTGACATGCACAAAACAAAAGTCAGGCAAAAGATGAACAAAAAAGTTCAAAGCCTACAGACAAAGCAAATCAGGGTTTCCTTACGGAACACAGCTTTGCCCTGTGCAGATACACAAAATACTGGGAGCTTCATCAAGAAGCTACTGATGTCCATAATTCAAATAGGCTTAGAATTAAGTGTAATGATTATAATGATTACAATCAAAATATTTTACAGCCTATTATAACATGGCAAAATATTACGATTTGTGACTGCTTCCATTTCAGAGGGGTGGGAAATGAATAGAGCAATTTATTCAAGCTAATTTCACCATGTACATTTTTCTAATCACTCTGTGGAATTGTTTGACAAGCCATTACACAAACTTAATACCATACTGGGGTTTCTTCGAAGAAGATTTTTTTGAGCAACAAAATTCAATCCCATCTCGTTTTTCTCTCTTTTATTTAGGATTCAGCTGAGAACACAAAAATGATGTTTTATGAACTCTGTGCTCTGCAACAGAATGATAAAACAACACTCTTGACTATGTGGGTGTGTAGATCAAATATGTGCAGATTTATGGACAATGGACAATGGACCTGTACTTTTGGATCTTTTTAAAATAATATTCATTGTCTATAAGCATCATCTTAAGACAAAGGCTATTTAAAAGCTTTTCACAACTACAGTTCTCCTACAATGTATGTACAGACTCCACAACTGTACATACAGAATGAAAATAAAGTGGTGCATGTGGAAACTAAGTTTCACCAAAACATCATGTTTTCTATTAGGCAGAAAAAGAATGTAAAGAAGAGGAGAAACACATGGAAGGATCAACCAAAACGCCCAAAACAGGCTTGCCTGGGAGGAAGCCCTCATTAAGCCAACCGTGCACACATAGTGACATGTTTTGAGGCTCCACTTGGTGGCCCTCAAGAGTGGAAGTCCTCCAGAGAGGTCACTGGGGTCACCAAACCCTAATTTCCTAGTGGAGGTGTCCACAAAAAAGCGTGTGTCAGCTCCAGTTAGACAGACATCGTTAGTAATTGCGTCTGTCACCATCAATTAAGAAAGAATGTGGTGCAACGCAATTTGAGGCCATTCCAGGCACTCATCAGTCCACCTAGCAAAGTTGGGATTTACAACAGCAGAGCACAGTGCTGGTGTCAACAACAATATTGAACAAACTGTTGTTTACGGAAGAAAATACAATATGGCAGAGATTTTTAATTATTGTGTCTACTGCTCGGCGCCCCTTTGTTAATTTTCCCATAGAGATTAATGAACCTGTATTCTATTCTAACATTATCACCACTGGGCAGTTTTTTACAGGCTCATAAAGCAATGTTTTATATCATATTGTTATATAGTTTAGACAAAATGAAAGAAAAAAAGAGAGATATAAGAAACAAAGAGACAACAAAAAATCTGCCCTTTTTGCAATCAGCTCTCCTCTCTTCAACATTCTTACAGTAAACATGTGCTTTGTTGACGGTTGGGGGGGGGGGGGGGGGGAGCCCTCAAAAGAAACTAAACAAGGACCCATATGTCCTTGGTTTCGTTGCCAGCGCCATCCCTCTGGGCTCTTCAAGGTCTGAGGCGAATCTTGTTGCTAGGTTTTACAAACTGGAAAGCCTCCAAGGCCCTCAGGGAAACAATGGTGCGTTGGTTCGAGTCTACGCGCCCTAGCCAGACATAGGCACACTCATATTTACAATGCAAACCCAGCGCGAGTGACCACGCAACAGCCCAAGAGAGATAGAGGCTCAGCAGGCACAGGCCAGGCCCCGGCACTGACTGAGCTGGGCACGACTGGACAAACACGATCAATTTGACGCCATTAATCTTTAATTATAATATCTAATTACTCATCCTATTTAGCCTGTCAGCGGTGCGGTGGGTGCACTCTCCATGGGGAAGCGCAGGGCTCTTAGCAACCCCCTCGGGGGCCGTACCTTCTCACCGTGGCCTGGCTGCTTCACCTGCCTGCTCGTTGGCCGTCGCAGGAATGTCCCAGGCCTGTCTGGGGTCCACCCCTCGGCTCATGATTAATGCCGAGGCCTCCCTGGGGGTCACACTTCATGGGCCCTGGCCTGGAACATAAAGAGATGAACCTTGAGTCTAGGCCAAGCCAAGCCCAGTGAGGGTGCAGATATTTTGGCCAAGTGGGTGTGTTTGCGTGTGTGTATTTGTGTGTGTGTGTGTGTG
Source organism: Limnothrissa miodon (assembly GCA_017657215.1). Taxonomy (NCBI): domain Eukaryota; kingdom Metazoa; phylum Chordata; class Actinopteri; order Clupeiformes; family Clupeidae; genus Limnothrissa; species Limnothrissa miodon. The sequence continues at coordinate 211,271 of JAGFZM010001731.1, read as the reverse complement.
TGTATACGTGTGTGTGTGGCCTGTATGAGTGTGTGGACTGCTGACAGCTCATTGAAGAAGATGAATGCCACAGATAATGGCCAAAGGCTGTGCTCTCCCACCACTGGGCCGTAATTGTGTTAGCCTTACACGGTTTTACTCCACTCACTTAGCCACTACATTTCATTTCACAGAGGTCATAGCGTATTATTGAGAAGCAGGGCTATGATGACCCACACAATAGAATGAAATCAGAATAAAACTAAAGATACTAAAGATTAAACAAGAAAAATCACACCAAGCATATACTGTACATAAAAACATGTGTATTATTACTTTCTGTAATATGACAACTAATATAAAAATGTTTATAGAATTGTCTTTTTGGCAATATTGCTATGAACAGTACAGTAAATTCCACCCTTTATAATCATTAGCCCCTCAATGTTGTGGCGGACATTTTGAAAAGTCCTGATGGAACTAATCTTCGGGGCTGTGATCAATCTGGCTGTCCCACTCAGATTGATCTGGGTCAGGTGAACCGAGTCGCTCTCTAATCCACCTTGCTCTAACTGGCCTTGTTTGTGTCCCATCCTTTTCCTGATGTTTCAGATTTCTCACATGCGCGGTGCCTTTTGTTTCAGCCTCTTCCCCCACCCCCACCACCCACCACCACCACCCCGGTCTGCTTTGTCGCCACCACACGCACCCCTCTCCAGCTGGGAGCCTATTCATGCGCTTGGCTCTTTTCTTTTTTTCCCCCGACCGTCACCCTGTCAACTTGCCACACAACAGCCAGACTGATGCTAAAGCACACAGTCTGGGCAAAGGAGGAGCCAGGCCTTCAGAGACAGAACAGTCTTGCAAACAGTGGGCAAGGGTGGGAGAAAAACACACACACACACAAACACACACACACACACAAAAATAATAATCACCACAAAATTGATTCATGAGAGTGACAAGCTAAAATCCCTTATTGTTGATGTTTCTATTTTTCCCTCTTAAAAAACACAAGAGGGAAGCAAAGTTTGATGCACGCTGACCACCTGTTGACACAGCGGCTGGGTATTATGATTTGTGTGTGATGTGAAACTTCAGAAAGCTGCGGGGGCCAATATTTACCTGAGATTAAGGTAACAAGTTCAATGCAAAGTTGTTGTTTTTTTTTTTCTAGAAGGTGTCCTTCCTTGAATCTAAGCCTTCAAGGCAAGAAAACAAGTCTTCCGTCATCCGCCTGATTTAATTGAGTTACACCAAAGAGAAAGACTTTTGGTACAGGGTTTTTTTTCTGTTGACACTATCAGAATTTCCGCTTGCGCTCAAGAGGGATTAGGCTCCTTAAAGAGCACGGTAGTCCTCTCGCTGTGGCTGAGCAAACAAACAAGAAAAAGAATTTCCATACACACAGCTGTCTGCCCTACCCGCCTTTCCTGTGTCCTCTCCTGTAGTCACGCAGGTTCCCAAACCACAAGGCCCTTCTGTAGGCCACATCAATCTGCACCGCTCACTGTTACTGTACACCTGTATGTTCCCTCTGATCTTAGACCTGCCCAGAAAGTGGCCTTAACACCCCAACTCCATTGGATGGACCAGAGCTTAAAGATACATTAGGATTGTATTCATGTCTGGGAGAGAATGTGTGTTTGTGCTACATGCCGTATGGGTAGGAGGATGTGTGTATTGGGTGGTGCGGATGTGTGTGGATGAATGAGGGCGTTAAAAAAAAAGAATATCTGAACAGTCGCACCAACCTCTCAGAGGGGGGACGGGAAAAAATCACTTAACCTGCAGGTTGCAACCACACACTCTCTTCTCTAAAGACATATATTCATCCATATGGTATGTGTCAAAAGAAATGCACCAAACCGACAGGGTTGAATGTCTGTCTGATTGATTGAGTGGCAGAGAGAGATTAAAAAATTGTCTCCCTAAAATCACACAAATACTTAAGTGAGCTGTTTTCTCCCCTGCAGCCATTAACGATAAAAAAGGTAGAATAGATACTTTGGAGGAAACAAGTTTTTGTTGCGTTTGTGTCAGTGGTGCCATCTCTGTGTGCGGGGATGCTGGGTGTGTTTGGATGTTTCCACTGAAATATACAGAGCTACTCACTCAATGTTCACACACACAATGATTCACACACAGAACTGTAGCAAGCAGCTTCAGTTTCAATGTCAAACAAAACATTTCACTGGCCAGATCGCTGGCTGCTAGCACGCTACAAATGTAATTCCATTTTCCACATACAGCAATGGTGTATGTTTGAATGATGTAAATATGAATAATGTAAGTTATTCCTCTCAAAAATTATACTTTGTGTATTTTATAACAAAGCACATTTTTATATCACAAAAGATGCCTGTATGTTGACCCTGAATCAAACAAATTACTTATGCAATTTTTAAAATATCAGTCAACACATATAATGCATTTTCTAGTGTCACTGATATCTGTCACAGTTTAGAGAATACAAAGTTGGACAGCAACTTCAAATCACACAACGCTAGTGGGGATGATTTAAGAGTTGATAGATGCTTGGTGAAACCCATGGCACAATAGCTAGAGCATTTGATGGCTACACAGTGCCATCCACTGGTCATATACAGAAGTGCATGTGGAAATGCTTTTCTTTTCTGAAGTAGTTCTCTCTATTTCTTTATCACTTACTCCAAATGTATACCCATATTACAGTATCAGTAATATATTTCTTATTAAATCATATATTACTATTACATATATTATTACTTATTCAAGTAATACACTATATTTCTACATTGAAATAACAACATTAATTGTGTGTTACTGTTACTGATAATTATAATAGGAATAAATTAAACATAGTCTAATGAATCAATCATCCTGACAAACTTCATACATTTAAATCATCCAAAATCTACTTGCATGTTTCCTGTACCACATCAACACACCCTCTTCCAGACAAAAATATTTACCTTCCATTGTCGGTTCTCTCTGTATGTGTCTGTATGTGTGTGTGTGTGTGGCGAAGGGCTCCCAGTGGCTCAGTGTGCGTCCTCTCTGCCATTCCTTTGATTCAGCTTGTTTGGGAAGCTGGTGGCTGCTCTGTCTGCTCTGCAGGAAGACAGGAGGAGAGGGTTGGTGCACATGTGTGATAGGGGTGAAGTAAGAGATTTTGATCTGTGTGATCACCATTTTTGTCTGTGTCTCTGTGTGTGTGTGTGTGTGTGTGTGTGTGTGTATGTGTGTGTGCACGCGGCACAGGTGAACACAAGCCTAAACTTTGAGCAGGCTTGCCTCAGTAAGATATGGCTGGTTGAAAAAAAACAAAAAAACACCCACTAATGAGGGTCCTGCCATAGGCCTCTCCTGCTGCGCCACACGCCAGCCAGCAGCACAGAGGCAGACGCACACACACACTCACACTCACACTCACACACACATAAAAGCACATGAGAGCTTCAGAAGATTCTAGATGATGCTGTGCTCACCTGGCTTCTGGACACAGATCTCACTGAACAGTATATGTGAAACAAAAACAATCCTCTCTTTTTTTTTGTTTTAGCCAGCCATGAATCCGTTTACCTACCGTCCCCAGATGAAGCGTACCTTACTATAACAAAACTCCCACGCCCACCCTACACGAAAGCCTTTAATGAGGCCATGCACGCACTAGCATGGTGGTCTGGCTGAGGCTGATCTGCCAGCGCTGCTCCTGGAGATGATTCAGCGCGTCTGAAAGACAAACACGCCTGCATGACTGGCTGCTGACTGATAGGCATGTGTCACCGCGTGTGATGTGGTCTCCACCTAAAACATTTTACAGGTGCATTAGAAAAGACCCCCCAACCCGACCCACCCATCCACCCTTCGCCCCCCAACCCCATCCACCCAAACTACTGACATGACTGAGCTCTGTGGTCCCGGCCGGCTTAAGGCAAGCAATTTTTAGTGGCTTCGGCTCTGTGTAAAGATCTCGACTCATTATTGGTTTAAAGGGGGAGACGCAGACAGCATGTTGAGCACAGCCGCCTCCGTATGGACCTGTCATCGAGGGTGGGCTGAGCAAACAGCAGGGACGCAGAGCTCCTCAGTGGACTCTGCTCTTCGCTCTTCACACCACACTGTCCTGGCCCCAAGCCAACGAAAGAGATCGGAAGAAACGACGAGGGATTACTAGAGAGAGAGAGTAAGAGTGAGATAGAAAGAGAGAGCGAGAGAGAGAGAGAGAATAAAAGAAAGAGAGAAAGAGAGAGTGAGACAGAGAGAAAGGGAGAGAGACAGAGAGAGAGAGAGAGAGAGAGAGAGAGAGAGAGAGAGAGAGACAGACAGACAGACAGAGGAAAATACAAAGAGCCTGAAGAAACAAGAGAAAGAGAACATAACCGTTCAGAAGTAAGGGACATAAACTTCAAAGGGGGAGAGAGAGAAGGAAAGTGAAGGAAGGGAAAGTGTTGTGAGACTTGAAGGCTTGAGAAGTGCTCTGCGCAGTGGACTTCAGTGCTCTTCTGCTCAGCAGCAACTGTCCCAGCACACCTCCCAGAGCAGAGCAGCTACTATCATGCTCAGATTGCGTTCAGTGGTTTTTAGGGCCCTGAGGAAGAGGGGAGTGCGGGGGGTTGGGGGGGTGGTTGTCTGCAGGTGTGCACTGACATTCTCTGGCATTCTTCTCAACCGCTTAACCAGAGCAAAAACAACACAAATGGAGTGGATTAAGACGTATGCAGGTACTAACAGCCCCAAGAAGGAATCTGACAGGCCACTCGGGCCCCCGCCGAGACAGGAGCTGCCTCATGATGTCATGCCAATTAGAAAGACATGTTCTGACAAACTAACATAACCATCACGGCTTTTTGCAGCTTTCACAGCTTTTTGCTAAAACATCACTACCCTCGGCAGCATCCCTTCAACATTTTACGCCATTGATACAGTCATGAATTCCAAACCCTTTCGATTCTTATTTGATTGTTAACATTATTTACATGCAGTTTGTAAATAGAATCTGGAGAAATATGTAGTAAACAGTTTATTTTCTGCTTACTATCTTGAAGATGTTTGATTTGATTCACTTTGCCTAGACCACAACAAGATTAAAGCCATATGCCTCCAGCCCCTTCCCAACGATGATGTGCCGACTGCATAACCACTGTGCTTCAAGCTGAAGGGCTGAATAACATTCATCAGCTGTATTCATACTGGTAACTTCTGCATCTTAAGTCATGAAAGGAATCATTTCTTGCTTTGTGTCACCCTGTGTCGTCTCCATGTCATTTGATTTCCGCTTTCAGCTCGTTCTAAACTGTTGATTGAATAAGTAGTCTAAATGGTGCTGGTAGAAAACCCAGTGAAGAGAAGCAAGGATTTCTGCATTTCAAGCCCTTTCAACGATCCAAATGGTGCTGAAAACCAATACCTTATCGGACACCTGTGAAAGGCATGTCTTCAGAGCAGATGATTTATGGCTTTGAGCCCGGTGAGGTTTATTTAAGAACAGCAGACGGCTTGATGTGGACATACAGTCCAGGTTGATTCTCTCTTTGATAAGATTGCAGGAAACACCTGGGCTCCCTGAAGGTGTCGGATAGCCACGCACCGATCACTTAAGAAAATTGGGTTTGTTCTTCAGGCCAAGGCTGCAGACAGAGAGCTAGTTCAAATAGTTGCGTAATTAAATGCTGTGGCCGGCTGGAGAGTTCAACATTGTTATCCAAACAAACGTCTGCAGCCTGCCGGTGTGTGCAGGAATGTTCAAGGGCACAGGTCTGGATGTGGGGGGGTGTATACAACCCACGTGCAGTAAATTGCTATACAGCAGTGCAGACTTAAGACCACATCTGAGGAATGCATTGGCAATCAAAACCTTTCTTTAGTCACTTGAACAAATTTAGGCAGCAACTAACTAATAACATTACTTTTCCCTACATCCTGGGCACATTAAAGATAAAGATACCCCCCCTCTCAGGAACAGCATAATAGACACCACTCTATTTCTCTGAGTTTTGAAAGATAGTCCATGTACAGATACTGCGATTCTGATTGGATCTCCTTGATATGATGGAGTACTACTATGAAATGAAGTGTTATTATCTTATTGGAAATCTCAGGTTGTTTTCTCTCTTTAATAAGCCAGGACTGCTGTGGAAGTCTCCATATGAAAGAACAGAAGACGCAGAGACACAGCCTGACAGACCCCACTAAGTCTTGTCTCATGACGTGACAGCGTGTATCACAGACTTACCTGGCCAACCCTGCAATCATTCTTCTGCCCACTCCAGTCACCATTAGTGTGTTGTCTTTGCTGGGCAGGATTTGGGTCTTCTGTCAACAGAGATTCCCCCCTCAAGCCACGACAGGTTCTCCTGGAAATAAGGCAGAGCAAGGATCCACGTTAGTCATGGCAAGAGGACACACTCTCTCACACATACACACACACACACACACACACACACACACACACACACACACACACAAACACTCAAAGAAAAAAAAAACTGTTTGTGTACTTCATCACAGTATCAATGCCACTCAACCTGCATACTGACGGTCTGTCAGGATTTGTGTTAGGACTCACACAAATTGCTTTACACAAAATATCTTGACAGACCCCTACACAATCCAGACAATGGTTTCCTGAGGTCAAAGCATAACTATGACAGAGGAGCAGAGGTTTCCTGAAATACTCTCAGTTCTTACTAGCTATTGGAGCACATTGACTCTATCTTGGCGAGGACAGGATTATAAAGGTGGGGAAAAGAGAATGAGGTTTTATAATTGCTTCACCTGTCTGTAGGGGTATTATTCATGAAAGGGTCACACGGTTTGCACATCCATGACTAATGCACACAGAAGTCTCTCTCTGTGGCCCTTTACTCCCAACCACACACTGACACACACACACACGCACACACACACACACACAGGCACAGAAAGACATCACACACACACACACACACATACACACACAGCAAAACATGGTTCGGTCAGCCATGAAGAAACACACGAGTGAACTGGGGGCCACCTCACTTCCCTCTCTGGGTCAACAGCTAGGAGATTTTCAGGAGGAAGGATTAGTACCCCTGGAAACCCAATCTGATACTCAGGTAGAGTAGCCCTGCCAAGTGCAATCAAGCATAACCAACAGGAAACCAGGCTAAGAATCCTAGGTGGGAAGTTACATGTAAGCCTACAAGTATCCCTCAATAAATATAGGCTCAGCCATATCTGGTAGCACTTGGCTACACAAAGAGGGACACTTACTGAGGAATGTTTTAGCACAATGAGTCACAATGAGTCACACATTTTTTTAAACATTTTGGTAATTTTACATATTTCGAAAAAAAGGCAACGTGCATCTCGAACATCTGAATAACAAATGATTAAAATGTTGGTTCTTAGTGCTAATGTAAAAGCTGAATTTAATCAGTCATTATACAGCCGCTACAGTAGTTTGGAGTTAGTAGGCTAATATCCCTGCTTGTAGCCTACACAGTTAATGGTATATTTCATTATTTTTGTATGTACTGAATACCACGTCTTCACAGACCATTTAGCATACCGTAAAAAAATATATTTGATTTCTGTTGTCTTTGTTTCTGGTTCCCTTTCAAAAGTTCGAAATTTGTAATGTTTTCTCGTATATAGAATTCATTAAATAGTAGCCTATTAGCATACCCAGATAAGCTCCTCGGCGACTCTGACACTTTCTCGTCATGTCCTGTAGATGGCGATATATACAAGTGAAACATCTAAACAGGCGCTGTGACTGTATGTTGGCCAGGAATCTAAAAATTCTGATGTTGAATTAAAGTGTGCGGAGCGATAGTTTACAAAAAGCAAAATTAAAAGCAGTATTCTAATAGCAACATAGTGGTATAGTTTTCTACCAGCAACATTAAGAACAAAAGCAGCAATAATTGACCCTGTGCAATTAAAGAACAAAAGCAGAAAAAAAGCATGCCTTTTTGTATTACAGTATCAAAACTACAGTTTGATTTCAATTGTGTAGTAGCCTACAACTAATGCAATATTTTGTACACAAAAAACGGCACTTATTATTTAACAAAAGCAGTAAATATACTGTAAATATAAAAAAATACTGTAAAATGATTATGCATTATACTGAAAATTGTAATGAAAAAAAAATATTGCTGCAGAAATAAAAAAAACAATACTGTGACACAAGCATTTTTGTAAGGGTCTGGCACCAATTGAAGTAAAGGTTTAGGATCCACATAACGTCATAGACTGTATGCATAACGTCCACATCAAGAGCTAATCTAGAGACTAATTAAGTAGCATAAATATTCATTCTAATAATTAAATTAAATTAAAATTTTGTTATCAGTTCTGCTTTTCAACTTTCTGGTGACTTAACAATGTTTTAACTTAGCAGTGGTTGTTTAATGACAAATTAATGCAAATGTCATTCAATTGCAAGGTCTGATATAAATGTATAACACTAATAATTTTGACTGGAGATACTATACTATAACATATTTTAAGCATATGACTATGTTTCTCCCTGTGAACTATTCTTTATCCTTTGGACTGTATAGCCTACTCAAAAGTAACACCAGTAGCTCATTGGCTTATCTAATCTCATGAATTGTGGTGTTCAAACAAGGAGCTGCTGATGTCAATAACTAGGGGGAAACTTTATACCCACTGTTTTTGTGTATGTTTTTTTTTTATTTGTTTGGTTTTAACTGATGTAACCAAACAATAGCCTACTGAATGGATTACACGTCACCCAAAGTATTGTTCGAGTAATGAATCACAAAAGTAAACAGCAGTTCAAAAATCACTGCCATAAATGCTACATATCTATCTATGGCCTGTGTTTGTTCACGGACTAAAAATTATGGACAGACCCTGGAAGTGTAAGCATCCAAGTACAACAGCTGTGGTTTACTGTCACTAATCTAAAGTCCTTCGTGCGGATAATGTGAAAGTGCCATCCCCAGTAGACTAATCCTGATGCGATATGGCCAGAGTGCCACAGTAACAAATGGATCATTCCAATCCCGCCTTTCCCCTCATCCACTCTTAATCTGAACACACATAGGCCTACACAAAAAACACGCCCAGTCACACACACCAAACAGTACTTTATCTATCACCATATTTCAGGGACAAAAGTTTTGTTTTGGTGGTCTGATCTGAACTTCCCTTAATGCACAATTCAAGAATGGAGATTGTTGGGAGTAGATAAATTATAAACTAGATGTGCATCTCTCAAAGGTCAGCAACAGGGTTCAGTGGGAATGAGCATACACGTTTAATGATTGTCTTTGCAACAATCATGGAAATCAGCGAAATAAAAACAATTTTTTTTTTGCCAAAAAGCCATGACTCCACTGCACATAAAGCTGAGGCCAAAAAGCTGGCTGTGAAACCCCTTCTTGATGTCTGACAGAGAAGGCAGTTAGCTATAGGGAAGAATCTCTAACAAAAATGGATGACATCAAATGTCAACAAGGTGATATTGTTTTTTTTCTAGTACTGTGCTAAGTTGAAAAAAGTGAGAATAAAATAGGCTAACTTTGCTACTTTTTGTTTAACACTGTTTGTAGGTGACTCAGAAGGGCTGCGTATAAACACTTTGCACTATTTCGAAGGATTAAAATGCAGTAAGCCATATTCAGCTTTAATTAAGAATTCATATCACGTTGAGGAACTCCCCCAAACACTGTTACCTTGCATACCTCCTCAGTCGTTGACGATCAGTCAAATTTTCGTCGTCACTTCCTGGATGTTGGTTGAAGCCGCTTGCCAGACCAAAACCAACAGTGAATGTTGACGGGGCCAGTCAGTGGCAGCAGAACGGCTGTTGGTTTAGGATCGCAATTAAAATATCCAGCAGAATATACACAAACTGTTGGAGCAGTCGTTATGTGATGGAGAGAGAGAGTTTTTTTTATGACGCTTTCATGCGAACTACAAGCACTGTGTAATACACTCAGAAGGAATTGTCGATGGGGTGGAATATTAACGTTAATGGTTGGAGAGATTTTGTCGGAGAAGCTAGCTAACTTTGCTAGCACGCTTAGCTAGCTAGCGACACTGCTAGCTAGCTACCTGCGTTTGAGGAAATTCTGCAAGGATGCTACGTTGGATACGGCAACAGCTGGTAAGATGAAAAGCTTCGTATTGTGGTAACGTTAGTGAGATATTCACGTTGGCGAATACGGTATCGTGGTTGTTTTGTCCTTTTTTGTGGAGTGTCAAAACAACTATGGTGATCTTAACCCATCTTTATTGCCAGTCATTAAGTAAGGTTAATGTTTCATTCATCGATTCATTGCAAGTCAGCTCAGAAAAAAATGAAGCCTTCACAAATTACATTGCATTTATTACCTAATGTTAACTTAACGTTAGCAAACACCAAACGTTGTCTGAGTTTATTGGCTAAAGTTGAAGTACCAGGGTAAGGACAAGTTTACTTAACGTTAAGTGTTTTCTCCGTGCAGCTCCAAAATGTCTGAGATGATGTAACGTTAAATCTTTATGAATAACTGCATAAGCTGGGGGTTAATGATTTTTTTATTATTAAAAGTTATAGCACCGTCAGTTTCATACATTGCCCACTAGGTAACTTAAAAGTCTTAAGGTTAACGTCAATTTATTTATGTCGACTTCCTCTTTGAAAGTAGCTAAACGTTTGTCGATGAATCTCTGAATAAATTGGCCTGTGGTCCATAGAGAACAGAGTGAAAAGCTAGTTAGTTAGCCCTGTGCATGTTTGCTGCGCAAGCTACATTGTTTTGAATCAATTCGGAAGTTTGACCAAAAGTGTTTTAAATCCACATACTTGTAGAATCCACAGATAAGCAAGTCATCGAAGTCCCTCGTAGCTTTTAACCTGACCAAAGTGTAGTTCATAACAGATACAATAGCCTAGTTATACCACGATGTTGCCAACCAAACCAGTTACTGCCCATGTTTACAGTGACAGCCTTAGACAAACTCCAACTTTTGAATATGTCATTCCAAAAAAAGAACAGATGTCATGGACTACAAAAACGACAGAGAAGGTAAAGGCGGAGTATCGAGGCCATCGTGTCAACTGCTTCAAGAATATCAGTCAGTGTAATTATAGCAACAATTTGGCACTAAGCTCGTGACTTGAACGCGAAATTCTTTGCAGCGTCAGACATACAGTCTATGGTCACAGTCACAGATCATATCAGAGACGGTTGATGAAGCTCTAAAAGATCTTATGCTAGTAGACCACTGTTGCATCTGGATCACACATTCGATTGACATTCGGCTGAGTTCATTTTTGTAGCCTGTTTCATTAAAAAAAAAATCACAAAATTGGCCATTTAAAATGTAGATGATCATATTCCACACACCACATAAATGTTATGGCTAGATTGGACAGTGCTGCTTGAGTCAGTTAGGCACCTTTACATTCCAGTTATTTAGTTCTGGCTTTAACAGCAGGTCTTTATGTTTGCCTCCTTCCTTTCCTCTTGACAGTCATCAAAGGGAGCAGAATACTACACTTTGGCATGGTTATATGCCTTTTATCAGATTGTTCTAAAATCTGACGCTCTGCTTTTTATCTGTCCACAGAATGTCATTAGGGAAATCTCATAGGGACGGGAAGCAGAATGTGCTTTTAGTATTCACCATCAAACTGATCAGATGACCACGCTGTTCTAAAAGCAAACTCTGCTATCATAAACTTGTCTTATTACTAACTTATTTGTTTCAGTTTTACTTAACTCCAGTGGGAACGTAGACCTAAATATTTTCAGGGTGTACACAAAGCAAGGCATTTGCGGACCAGAGATCAGCATTGAGCTTTGTTTAGAGACAACATGCCTGTTCAGGAAGTTAAATATCAGCAATGTGTAATTAACATCTTATTTTGGCATATTAAGGGGTTATCAGAGGGAGAAGAGTTGCTCATACCTGCTCGTACCTTGTATTCAGTGATGAGAATCCCTACAGCAGGAGGCCTCTCATTACAAAGCCTCACCAAACCACACACACAAAAAAGTAATCTGACACGATCTCCTGTTTGGATGTTTGGGTTATACCAAGAGGACGCAGAAAGAGGTTGGACACTTCGTTCTTTCTAGATGCATTGTAAACCAAGAGTTGTCAAACCTTTTTCCTTCCAGGCCATATGCTGAAAAATATAAGCTGCCATAGGACAATGCAAAACTTACTAACTAACTAACTAACTAACTATAGCTATTCATCTAATATTACTGTCAGGCCACATTACCTTTTTTTAGACTTCATGGCAGGCCACATAAAAGATGGCAGTTAAACTGTTGAGTTTTACTTTTCTCCAGTTCACCAAGCCGTTCTCTAAGACTGAATGTCACACTTTTAGCCCCAGTTTAGCATACATTATTAAATTAAATTGGACCATTAGCATCTTGTTCAAAAATGTCTAAGAAGTCAGATAATTTTCACAATGAAAATGTAACTCTTCTGTAGTTTTGTAGGAAATTATACTAGTATGAAACAAACTAATGAAGTTAGTATTTCTGCTTGTTAATAAGTATACAATGCTGTTAATAATGGATATAGTGCTGTACTCTAATTGGTCTTTAGGCATAGAAAGTTAGCATGGCACTGGGCCTCTGTTCTTGCTACCTGCAGTACATGGAGTACAGCCAGTTGCTTAGCATACAACTTTCTTGCATATAGAATTAGTCTAACCTGAAGAGACCGCCTCTTATTTGATGCGAAGAAGGGGCCATCTCTAGTCTGCAGTAGCCTTGCTAAAATGGCTTCATTCATAAATAAGGCTCGGTGGGCCTTGCTGGATATCAGTTGGGCACAGCAATCTTAAACTGTTGAGCTGGAGCCAACCATGAGGCTGAATGATTGCGAGGGGCGTCATCTCCCCTGACCCAACCTAACCCTCGTAAGTTTTAGACTGTTGAATTTGTTGGTGCCCAGAATAGATCTCGGTCTTAAGAGCCAAGGTGGTGGTGATTGCTTCGTCGGCTGCTGGGAGCGAGGTAGGCGCTTGGTACCTGCCTGGCTAAATCATCCCCAATTCATTACCTCCCCACAGATGAGGAGCCACCAGGGCAGTGAAGGCTGCCAGACAGTCACTACGTCATAACCCAAGCTGTAGCCCAACATCGTTTTCAGTAGAGCCCTTATCTGAATTTTTAAACGTTTTCTTCCCCTCACATACCTACAAGCACTCTGATTTTACACACTAGATGCAGTCAGTACCCAGTGTTCTCAAACAAACCTGTTGTGAAAGTAGTAGCAGGCTGCAGTCAGTGTTGAACGCAAACAGTAGAGATTCTATAAAAAAAAGTGCACCACCACTCTCAACAAACCATATAGGTAAAATGTATTTGGTTTTCATTTCTTTCACCTATAGATTGTGTGGTAAGTTTGTTTTTTAGTGAAATGCCACCAGCTATGCGAACGTGCAGTAGTCATAAAAACAGTTCAGCATCGTTCTCAACAAGCAACATGGGTAAACCATTTTTTTGGTTTAATTTCTTTTACCTATACATTGTGTGATGAGTTTGGCTTTTAGTGAAATGCCACCCACTGTGCGAACATGTGTGTGTGTTTGTGTGTATGTGTTTTTAAAAGCAATCTGTGGGAGAGTGAGCACACAGTGATGCGCTTACGACCTCCCGCCCTGAGGAATGGAAAGCGACTGTGTGTATGCCCCAGCGGACCTCTCATTAATTGGCTGTTTTTAATTAGCCCTACCTGTCTCTTTGTTGGCCTGATTTATTACATCCCATTTTAATTCATTATGTAGTTAATGCTCCCGGACTGGTGCAGCCCCTCGAGCTGCTCTTAAGGCCTTAATGGAGCACAAATGGATGTGTGTTTCCTGCTTTGTGCTCTCTCTCTCCTCTCCCTCTCTCTCTCTCTCTCTCTCTCTCTCTCTCTCTCTCTCTCTCTCTCTGTGTGAGTGAGTGAATGTGTCTCTCTGTCTGTATCTCTGTTTGTCTGAGGGAGTGAGAGAAAGCCGGTGAAAGAGAACCAGATTGTCCGGCCTTTTAGACAAGGGTGTGTATGTGCGTGGAGAGGGGGTGGCTTTGTCATGCAAAGAAAGGGACGGTGTAGTGACCTGGTTTACCTGCATCATGAGTTAAATAATGGGTACTGGAGCACATTTTCAACAGGCGTCGTCTCCAGTGCTGAAGTCAAAGACGAGAAACCAAAGAAGAATCCAAAAGTGAAGTGGTAAAAGAATGTTGAGTTAGATTCACAGACACGGCAGGCCAAGGTAGCGATGAGCTTAATTAAATGAGTTGCAGCAAAAGTGTCATTTTATTCTCCACGCATTTCCGATTGCGCTACACACATTTCACAACAGCTGCCAGTCAGAATGTAGTGCTCTCTTGAGAAAAAAGGAGCAGCAATATCCTGGCTGTTTCTTGTGAGCCATAAGACGTACACAGACATTTTTCCACTTTCCTCTCCATTGTACTCAGTTGTACTGTGTATTTTGAGGATGCCTGGACAGGTATGTCACTGAATAGCTTTGTGTGTGTGTGTGTGTGTATTTGAAGCATACACAACAGCTTGTATGCAGAGGAGCAATAGTGTGTACAGTGCAAACAGAAAAAGTCTGACGAAGCCTGACGGTAATTGAATGCATGTGTTGCCATTGGGTATGGATGACGTGGCCCACTCTCCGCTCAATTTTTTTTCTTCTCCTCCTCCCGTAGCCGTGGAGGCGGACATTCTGTCACCGCTGAGACCCACTCACGGCCCAAGAGCCAATACACTCAGCTCCAGCTCTCAGGGGCTCTTAATATGTTAAACCCGCGGGCCGCTCTCTGCGCTCACCTGTATAATAGGACTGAAACGGCCACTAGATGTAATTTAAGAGAAGTGGAGAGGATTGATATTGGGAGCTGATCTGATTATGCTTGCGCACGTGACCCTGCTTAGTCCCGTTTTCACTGTTCAGCGTGCATTTGTTTGCTTCTCCTCAACCGTGTCCCCAAATGTTGACTCAACATTAGTGTGTTAGAGTGCCATGCTCTTGGGGTGTGTTTAGAATGAGGAAGGCTAATGTAAAACTGTCAGTGGAAAAACATGTAACTGAACGTTTGAAAATGTGCTTCACATTAAAGGCTTCTGAAGTGATCTTTGAAATATCAGTTGTTACCAACTTCTTTGAACATTTCAAAATGTGCTTTACATTATAGGCTTTGAAGGTACCTCTGAAATATTAGTTGTTACCAGCTTTTTTTGAACACTTCCTGTTTTCTGTTTTCTTTTTCTTTTTCCTGCGATTGTATCTGAAGCAGCCACGGTTTTACTGTAGAGAAAATTATTCAGTTCCTCAGAAGTCTCTAGTTTTGGCCATAGTTTGTATTGTTAAAAGCAGTAGGCACTCCAGTGCGCACAAGGGTTTATTTCCCTGTCTGTGGATTGTCCTAGCACTACACTGCATTTTGTGGGGATGGAGGCTAGCTACGTCCTGTTGGATTTGTCAGCCAGGTGTCAGTCCGGATTCTTAGGCCGAGTTTCTGCCTCAGTGCTTGCTGAAGTTGGCACCCCCAGATCACAACGTTTGCTCCTGTACGAACAGTTGTGTGTGTGTTACTGGCTGTACTGACAGCCATTTGTAATGATGTGTGGGCTGGCACAATGTGTGTGTGGGCCGGGGTTGGTCTTCCATATCTTCTTTTTGTTAAACCCTGATTATAAGCTGTGAGCTCATCTGAGCGCTCCCTCGTTGAGTTATGTCTTATGCCAGCCGTGTGCGCCACGTCACTAATTTCACACACCCTTGATATTTGCGTCCTCACTGCAGATAAAAACACCCATCTCTACCCCTAAACAAGGCAGCAGCGGAGAGCCTAGCCTTGCAGTATTGTTGGCAGCGACTTGTTTAAAGCCACGCATCCTTCTCCTTGACAAATAAATTATTAACACCACCCGTTCTTTCATGGGTTGGATTGACTTACACTCAAATCTCACTTTCTCCATTCTGTCTCTATGGAGCTCTTCCTTTGATTTCTGTTATTGCTATACTGTAGTGTTCTGTTTTGTGTGTTTACCCTGTTACCACACCTAACTCCCTCTCTGTCTCTCTCTCGCTCTCTCCCCCTCTTTTCCTCTCCTTCTCTGTCTCCAGGGCTTTGACCCTCCCCATCAGAGTGACACCAGGACGGTTTACATAGCAAACCGCTTCCCTCAACATGGCCACTATGTCCCTCAGCGTTTCGCTGACAACCGTATCATATCCTCCAAGGTAAGTCCTAGGGCCTCCAGTGCCTCCGTCTCATTTCTAATGCCCTCGGTCGCCCTCAACTCAAAATCACTCTCTCTACACCTAGAGCCAGAACAGCATGGGTTAAAGCCTGGTGCTGTGAGTCCAGTGTGTCCAGGCTGATGTCTCTCTCTCTCCCTCTTTCCCTCTCCCTGTCCCTCCCTGGCCACTCTGTCTCTTTTTTTGTCCCCTGCAGTACACCATCTGGAACTTTGTGCCCAAGAACCTGTTTGAGCAGTTCAGAAGGATAGCCAATTTCTACTTCCTCATCATCTTCCTCGTGCAGGTGAGAGCGAGCGAGGCCGCTGGTCCTCTTCCTCCTGTCTTTTTATCTCCTTTTTTTCCCCTTCTCTTTTCCTTTTTTTTTTACCTCTGCTCTCTCTTGTTCTCACACACGTCCCTTCGCATTTTCTCTTTTCTCCCTTTCCTCCCCCACTTTCTGTCTCTCTCTCTCTCTCTCTCTCCTCCCTCCTCCTCTCTGGCTTGCTGTCTCTGGGCTAACTGTTGCTTGCTGCAGCACGTGACTTGTATGTGTGTTTGTGTGTGTGGGCGATGCGATGCCAGCCAGGGCTGCCGTTGTTTTTCTCCAGCACGCCTGACCCCTCAAGGAGTCCAGTGGAGTCGCTCTGCTTGAGTGATGCGTCAGGGAGCCCACTGAGCGTGCTGGACTCGCTGCTCACAAAGCATTAAGCTCTTTCTAACCCTCGTCTTCCTCTTCCTCCCCCACTCGTCTTCATCTTCCTCTCTTTCTCTCCACCTCCCACAGCTCCAGTCTCACCATGGCTGCTTACTGAAATCTCCTCTGTGTTCTGTGTGTGTGTTTGTATGGAGGATACTCTATAGAGTATGTGCCATTTGTGAGACAGCGCTCATTTATGTCATGCATCCTTGATCTATTATTTGTTCACATCAGTCGGCAAACGTTATTGATTGGCTTGCGTATTTGTTTCTTATTCCTCAGCTAATGATCGAAACACCTACTTCTCCAGTAACAAGCGGGCTTCCTCTGTTCTTTGTCATCACAGTAACTGCCATCAAACAGGTAAGATGCTCGCCTCAGTAGCCTCCTCAGGTCTAGCTGTGGGCTGTGAAACACTGCACGCACGGGCACCTTTCCTCCTCCGAAGACCGCCATACTGAGGCAACCAATACCCTGAAACTAATTTGTGATGCAGCCCCTCAGCAAAGTAGACATGAAACCAGCTATTAGATCTATGGATTGTACATTTTCAAAGAGGCACAGAATAATGCATAAACTCTGCACTGAGTTTGTACAGGACATTGTATTAGATAGATAGATAGATACTTTATTGATCCCCAAGGGGGAAATTCAAGCAAGTATTCAAATGTACAGCATTCAAACACGTTTGTTTGTGAATAAGAGATTCACAGAATTGGGTTGAGTCATTTGAATACGTGACTAGGCAGTCAGGAGATATTTGAATAAGAAATTAGGGCAAGGCCAATTCTAGGCTATTCATAGCCAGTTAGGCTAGATTGAGTTTGTACAGTGGTATTTCTGCCATGTATGTTTGAATGTAGGGATGAAAACGGTGCATATTCAAATATCCAAGCACAGAAGAAGCAATGAGGTCTGAGGGGGGTTGACAATAGGGGTTTGTGATTTTGGGTCTAGCACTCCTGCTCCTCTGTGTGTGTGTGTGTGTGTGTGTGTGTGTGTGTGTGTGTATGTGTGGGTGCACGCTAACTCTTGGCTGCTCCTGAAGGGCTATGAGGACTGGTTGCGGCACAAGGCAGACAACGAGGTCAACGGGGCCCCCGTGTTTGTGGTGCGCAGTGGCAGCCTGGTGCAGACGCGCTCCAAAAACATCCGGGTAAGATGCTCCCGCTGTCCCTCAAGGCCAGCGGCCACTGGACATGCCTGCTGTGTGACATGGAAAGAAATAAAAATACAGCTTCTGTGTTTTTAACCTGTAGCCTGCTTTCACATCTGCAGCAACCTCTGCGTCAAGCCCATAGAAATATATATATATATATATATTTATATATTATTATTATTATTATTATTATTATTATTATTTTATATATATAGATATATATATATTTTTTTTTTTTTTTTTGAGCAAATTCATGTATGTTCGATATTCATAACCATTTGGGCAATAAAGCTGATAAAGTTGACTGTTGCTAAAAAACAAGACTTTTCTTGCAACAAAAGTAACTAAGGCTGCATAATCTTACTAACAGTCGGCTACTAAAACAACAATTTAATTGTACAATAATTATCAATATTATGTATTAGAGTAGCATGAAATTGTAATTTTGCTACGATTTCATGACATAATGTTAGATATGTTCCATAACCTGCATGTGATGCGTCAACTCTGCATCTGATGGGCATGTGTTAATCATGTGTATCTGTACATGTATCTTGCATATGGTTTTTATAACAGTGAAGCCACAAGTCAAGCAGAACCTAAGTGGAACACTAGCTGTGAGCTGAAATTCTTAAGGATCTGGCATCATTGTTCAAGGCTGTATCGAACTGTTGAAAAATGAGACGTTTGTAACGTGAGGCCAAATATTTGAGCTCCTAACCGGCTCTGATCATATGCTGCACTACGCAAAGCGTTGGGTAGAAAGATGATGCTGTGCGAATGAATGTGGTGTATGGTAGCATATACATTTACATGTAGCCTTTATTTGGATCCTTTGGTGTCCTGCAGGTGGGAGACATAGTGAGAGTAGCCAAAGATGAGACATTTCCAGCAGACCTGGTGTTGCTGTCGTCGGACCGAGCGGAGGGGACCTGCCACATCACCACAGCCAGCTTGGATGGGGAGACCAATCTGAAGGTGGGCCTCCTGTTCATCTCCCTGGATCTCCACGGGGCTGCAAGAAGCCCTTGGTTTCAGCTGTGGGTGTAAACAACGCTGTAATGGGCAACTCTCTGTGCTGTTACATCTCGCTACACTCGCCGTCGAGGGAATGCTTCTCGCCCAGGGCTGGATGTATCTAATTGTCTGTTTCTAATCAAGTCATGAAATCTGGCTAATTATATACTTATCGGGTTATTCTGATGCCTAGAGCCAGACAGAAATAAGTGGCTTTGGTTTTGTGTTGTTTTCAGAAGCATCTTTATAATCTTTCGTGGTGGGGGAGGTTCTCTTAAGAGGGTAGTGCATTGAATGGATGGCAGTCTAAGATAAAAATGTTGTACACATAGATGATTTATACCCAGGCAGCCGAAGCACTGTGCTCTCACAGCGTTAGCACTAATCAGTAACTATTTAACTCTGTTGTTTCAAGGATGTTTTTCTAAGATAGCAGGCGATAGCAAAGATTTATTGTCCGAAGGCTTCTGTGCCAAGATGGTAGAGGCTCGCAGGATGTTGTTTTATTTATTTTATTATCTTTCTTTCACATCTTCAGGAAAGGGTTTTATTGATCCAGAAGCAGTACCATAATGGTCTGTGTTCCGTCAGGGTCTTGCCATCATCTCCTTCCTTCTGACATTTTTTCTACTCTTTCTGTGTTTCCTCTGACTACAGATGCCTGCTGCAGTCGTGCCGTATGAATTGTTTGTGTTTGTGTGTGTTTTCCGCAGACCCACTTTGCGGTGCCGGAGACGGCCGTCTCCCAGTCGGTCTCCAGACTGGAGGCCCTGCAAGCGGTGGTGGAGTGCCAGCAGCCAGAGTCTGACTTGTACAGGTACGGCAAGCCAGAAGGGGCCACACAGGGCCGTCCATTATTCTGACAACTCCTTTAGCTTGCCAAAAGGGAGCTCGCTTTCGCCTAGACTCACATTTCTGTGTTGTCAGAATGTGGTATTTTTAGCCAGCGAGAGTGACCGTTGCCTGCTCATTGTACTCCAGCTCAGCTCAGCGCTTAGTTCCTCTCTTCCCCCTCCCCCCCTGCAGGTTTGTGGGGAGAATAACAGTCACGCAACAAGGAGAGGAGATCGTAAGGTAAGACAGCTGACTTCAGCAGTGGTGCGCCTGTCACTGTGTCTGAGTGCGAGTTAAAGTCATCATTTACACTTAAAAGGTCAGAGTATGCTGTACAGCTCCCTCACCTCCAGCGGCGTACAAGCTCTTTTTGGAACTAAGCCTAGCGCCAGCCCAGTAGACGTTACCCGAGCATTCTGATGCGGTGCTGGAAGAGCTGCACGGAAAGAAAGCCTGAACCCCGTAATTTTTCCCTGTCGTTCTCGCAGGCATTTCACTTCCAATCCAGTGAAATATTCCACTCCATGCCTCAAACATAATGACTCTCCTCATTAATGATTCACCAGAGACTCTTGTAGCTGAAATTCCAAACCCAGATTCGGTGCGAGACAAAGGTCTCATGGACTAGCTCCCTTTCTGTCCTGTGCAGCTCGTTAAGGGGCCAAAATTGACCTCATATGTGCGTTTTGACTTCTGTCCTGGTGCCAACTCTGTTCATGTGCTTTCAGACCACTCGGACCAGAGAACCTTCTGCTTCGTGGAGCCCGGCTAAAAAACACCAAAGAAATATTTGGTACGTTCGGTGATGTACTCATGTGGTAACAGCAACCACAGCTGAACTGTGCATACTGTGCTGTAGTAGCGTGGTATTGAATCATATCAAGTCGAAGTCGCATTTTCTCATGCCTGTGGCTGTCCTCAGGTGTTGCAGTGTACACGGGCATGGAGTCCAAGATGGCGCTCAATTACAAGTGCAAATCCCAGAAGCGATCAGCTGTGGAAAAGTAAGACTTACAGGCTTGCCATGTGATCTTGAACTCTCCTCAGCCAAAGGCCCTACAGTGATATTAAAGTCACAGTCATTTCTAATCTAAATTTTTCTTGCTCTGTATGTCTGTGTTTTGCGTGGGGATGCAGATCCATGAACACATTCCTCATCATCTACCTGGGCATCCTGCTGTTTGAGGCCATCCTCAGCACCATCCTCAAGTACGCCTGGCAGGCCGAGGACAAGTGGAACGAGCCCTTCTACAACCAGAAGACTGAGCAGGAGAGAAACAGCAGCCAGGTCTCTATATGTATATGTTTGTATAGTATGTATGGATATATGTATATATGTATGTGTGTATGTATTGACTGAGCAGGAGAGAAACAGCAGCCAGGTCTTACAGTTCATTCCTTTGTAAACCTCTTTTCCCAAACACTATAAAAAGCCATATACATTTAATTTTAATTGATCTTATGTATCAGAATTTTTGGCCAAACATACTTGAATATAAAAAAAAATTGCCTTCGGTTGGTCACGCATGTATGTATATATTTTATCCAAACATTTTTTAATAGTTTTGAGGATGAAGCGTTTTGGGTAAGAGCTCTTCCTTTCTTCCCTCCTGTTGTGTCTAGTTGACACCTCCTCTCGGGGGGATGTGAAGCAATAGTAATTTATGGTGAGCCTGTGAGCCCCCCGTGGCTGTGTCGCACCACCCCAAGAGAGCTGTGCAGATGACTCAAAATATTATGACAGGCCATAAGAGGAAACACCTCCCTCAATCACAGTGTGTTAGTCACAATCCTGGCATGGCCCATCACTCAGGAAGAACAGGGCTGCCCGCCCACTTCCTCTACTGTTTAGGAGTCCGGAGAAGGAGGGGTGTTTGTGTTTGCTTGTTTGTTTGTTTACAAAAGAATAGCTTGTTTTTTTATAAAATAATTTGTATATTATTTGTTTCAGATTCTGAAGTTCATTTCGGATTTCCTGGCATTCCTGGTGTTGTACAATTTCATCATCCCAATATCACTGTACGTTACCGTGGAGATGCAAAAGTTCCTGGGCTCATTTTTCATTGGCTGGGATTTGGATTTGTACCACGAGGAGAGTGACCAGAAGGCACAAGTCAATACCTCAGATCTCAATGAAGAGCTTGGGCAGGTGTGTGTGTGTGTGTGTGTGTGTGTGCGTTTGTGTTTGTGGGAGAGAGAGAGACCTGGCCAAGACTCTGAAATACTATCTATCCACCAGAAAGGCACAGTTACTTGTATTTTCTATGGTTCCACTGTATGTGGATTTCTCCCTAGACTGTGTGATCTCTCTTATAGTTTTCTAGGCTTTATTCCCTGAAATCAATTGGTGTTGTTGTTCAAAGTCCCAATTGTTGTTGTTGTTCAAAGTCCCTTTCTTGCTGGTTAGTCTATTATTGATTGTAGTGTCCAATGACCTTGTGAGTGTGTCATGCTAAAGGTGAGACCTCCACTTTGTGCCCCAGGTGGAATACGTGTTCACAGATAAAACGGGAACGCTAACCGAAAACGAGATGCAGTTCCAGGAATGCTCCATCAATGGGATAAAATACCAGGAGATCAACGGCAAGCTTGTCCCAGAGGGGATGACAGACGACTCACCAGATGGCTCCATACCTCATCTGGTAAACACACACACACAAACAAAAATATATATTTACACACATGCTTATTTGTACTTATTCTCATAAGCTGACATTGATATCAATACCAGTGGATCAGAATCTTCATATAGAAAAATGATTCTGTTTCTAGGCCCAGATTGTCTTATATTGTTAGCATGTTAAATTACTTTCTTCTCCCATATTAAAAATGTCGGTGCGTGTAGCACTAGTTGTGACTCATAGGTGTGTTTCACATACAGGCCAAAGAATGGTGTTTCTGGATGTTAACTCTGCCACCTGTGTGTGGGTGTGTGCATGTGTGTGTGTGCGTGCGTGTTAATATCCTGTTTGTTTATCGCCAGCAGATCCACGAGCAGGAGCTGTTCCTGAAGGCCGTCTCGCTGTGCCACACGGTGCAGATCAGCTACGACCAGACGGACGGCTTCGGCGACCCCTTCTCCCACACCAACGGCTTTTCCCAGATGGAGTACTACGCCTCCTCGCCCGACGAGAAGGCGCTGGTGGAGGCCACCAAAAGGTGCAGACCCTCTTTGCAGCACACCACAGACTGCATACCCCAGCTTCTAGCTCTTGGCATACCACAAACCCCATTTGCACCAAAAGGTGCAAACCCTCTTTCCAGCATACCACATCTTCTAGCTCTTGGCACAGTGCATTTCATTGCCTCTGTCTCTTACCCTTCGAACGTTTTTTCCTCTAGGATGGGGGTGACATTCATAGGGAGCAATGGGGAATTCATGGAAATTAAGACATTTGGAAAAGCAGAAAGGTAAAAAAAAAAAAGGCCTTTGCATGACTGATGAATGATGAGTTTATAATTTGCCGTTTTGCCAACTTTTGTTAATGTATCAACAGATATAAACTGCTCCATGTCCTGGAGTTTGATGCAAATAGAAGAAGAATGAGTGTGATTCTACAGACACCCTCAGGTATGTTTGCTGAAGGACAACCACACCCTCAATCCATACAAACCATCTGCAGACCCTGCCCTGTATCGCATCTAGAAGCAGATACACAATCACTTCCCTTTGATTTACCCATTTTTCAGAACATTCGGGTTGCACATAGTTCCTTTTATTTTTAAGGGGGTCATGTAGAACTTGTCTTCTCTTTGACGGCACATGCCCCCTGTGGGCTTATTTAGTGTTTTCAAAGTCACCATTTGCTGCAATGGCTAATGATGTGCCTCTCATGTCACTGCTCGTCAGGGGAGAAAGTGCTGTTTACCAAAGGAGCTGAGTCTGCCATTCTTCCCTACGTCAAGAGTGGGGAGTTGGAGAAGACCAGAGTCCACGTGGACGAGTTTGCATTGGTAAGGCTTCATCAAACTCCCATGCCACATATTGGAGCACCTGTCTGCAGTCTGCTATTGTCAAAACTGAATTGGTCCTTACAATTGTCATAACCCTAACCCCACAGCAACACGGTTCAGTTACTGAATCTCAGCCTTGACTAAAAAGATAGTCTTGTTTGGTTAACGACCGTTATAAACACACTACACACTAACTAGAAATTCTTGGGGCATGTCTAGGTTTGCACCACAAATTATTTTGCGAGCTGTTTTGCATGCATATGCGCACACAGTAACAAAGTCTGTAAGATACACGCGTTCTTGTGTGGGTTGCAATGATGCTCATGTCGTGCACAGTAGCGCACCACAGGCCTTAGAGGTTGGCGGGCTGATCAGTGTCGTGGCGGACTGACGGAATGTGACTGACTACTCACTTGTCACTCACCCACTCGGCGAGTAGTGATGCTCGTTGTCTGTAATGGCCTTCTGCCCGTCTCCACTTCAAATCAGATGCCGTCTGGAGGAGCAGATTGGAGTAGATGTGACTGTACACGGATGCCTCTCCATCTGGAAAGCAAACTGCAAATTTGTGTGCCTTGCTTGAAATGCATTCGATTGCCGTCGTGTTTGGCTCCGTCTCGACTCCGCATATGACGTGACTGATACTGCTGTCGGCACGGCACCACTGGACGCATAAATAACGCCCGTTTGAGTGGCTTTGAGGGAACACTGCAAAAGCTGCAGGCACTTCATCTCATTACTAATAAAGGCTTGTGACAACTGATTATGTATTATGCTAGTGTCCAGTATAAATCAAAAGAGCCTTCATTGATTAACAGCCGTAGGTCATGCCACTAACTCTTGGCCTACACAATTGATCCAGTGAGAAATTTGAAATGACATAAATAGTTGTGATTAAGCTTGTGTGTGTGTGTGTGTGATGTGCAGAAGGGTCTGCGGACGCTGGTGGTTGCCTGCCGGCACTTTAGCGCGGAGGAGTACAAGGAGGTGGACCGGCGTCTGCACGAGGCACGCACGGCCCTGCAGCAGCGCGAGGAGCGCCTCAATGACGTCTTCAACTTCATCGAGCGAGACCTGGAGCTGCTGGGAGCCACCGGCGTCGAGGACAAGTGAGTCCAGTCGCTCGCACTCATTTAATACATTAGAATTATGGATCTCAGCGCAGGGGAAGAATTATAGATCCAAACAGTAATGGCAATATGCTGCAGGTTTGACGGATGTGGTCAAAAACACAATATGCACATTTAATCATTTTAGGGGTGGAGAGGTGGTGGCAGAGGTGCAGTTCAACAACCAGAGGGTTGCAGGTTCAAGCTCTGCTCCACCTAACAAATTGTCCTTGAGCAAGTCTGATGGTTGATGTGGCGGCTTTTAATGCACAAAAGAACACATAGGAAAGAGGAGTTTGATCACCCGCACAGCAAATCTACAGCTTAAATTTCCTTGCGTTTTTCGCCAGCAGTTAAAACGGGTGCATGCGCATCCAGTGTGGTGCAGTTGGGTCCACATCTGCCGGCATGACACTATGGCACACACACAGAAGTAGTCTTCAAGTTTACTTTTGGCTTATTTTAAATTAAATCTGCTCCATAGCAGAGTTTCTATTCTAACCACTGAAGCGTGGTCGGGCCTGTTTTCTTTAATAAGGTCAACCGTTTTAGACCTGTGTCGTCTCCCAGGCTGTGGGTGTAGTGTTGCTGTCTGATGAGGGCTCAGGCAGTGGAGCTATTGTGGTCGTGCGTGCGTGTATATGCATGTCTGTGTGTGTGTGTGTGTGTGTGTGCGTGTGCGTGTGCTGTCCTCTTGTGCTCTGGAGCTGTGCACTAGATCAGCGCTACTGCTAATACGGAGCTTCATCGCCAACATTGGCGTCCACGGCCATGTCGCTGTGCCCGTTCCTGCCCGCCTGTGCTGGCCTGGACAGGAGTGTGTGACTCATGACTGTGGCCCCAACCGCTGCAGCAGCGATCATTGCATTAATTCATTCACCATTCCAGCCCATTCCTCTCTGTGCCATGACTCACTCCTGTGTGTGTGTGGGTGTGTGGGTGGGTGGTTGGGTGTGTGTGTGTATGTGGGTGGGTGGGGGTGGGTGTCTGTGTTTGGCTATTGTTCATGTGCCTTGGCGTCTGTGTAGCACAAGTGTGTTTGGAGCGTGGCGTCCATTGATCAGTGTCCCACCCACAGAGAAGGAGATAGTGCTATTAATTAATTAGCTGCTGTTGTTCAGTTAAACGGGAGGCTCTGGCATTGAAAAGAAGAAAAAAAATAGGCTTGTGATGCCTTTGTTAAGTCGGCCCCGAGCCACCAGAACGTTCTCCAACACATGAGAGGCTTTTGCTAATCACATGCAGCGGCCTGTCACTTTGATTCGGAATGCTGCGGCGTCACACTCTATTAGAACAATTACGCGACGCAACGCCAACTCGACAGTTGCTTCGCATGGCTGAAATGTCTGGATAATCCTTACGGTGTCTATCTGCCCTCCTCATTGGAAACTCACCTTCTCAGCTAGCCGGCCTTTTGCTGGAGCTAAAAGGGACACAGTAGGTTGGTCTTAGGCTGCTGGCGCCTGTGTATTTCGCCCACGGGGAACTAGAGGAGCGGGGGGATTTCTGTGGAGTGGCGTTTAGGTATTTTGTCATTGGGCTGAAATTGGTGTTCACGTAACTAAACTTCCTGGGATGGGCAGGACCTCAAGGCAGGATGGATATGTAGCTTGATTGTACCCTGAGATCCCATTTAAGGGAGTTTAACTGCTTGCTAACATCAATGCAGCTAACACCCTTTAGAGCCTGTGATCATAATGACCTTTTCAACCCCCAATCTCCCACATTGACTATGCTAATGTTATGCTGATGTTAATGCATAGGTTCCATCAGGGTTTTATAGTTAAGGCCACCTTGACTACATCTCCTGAAAAGGAAAAAAAATGCATTGCATCACAATTTTAGCAGTTTCTTTGCTAAATTGGTATTAAAGGGTGTAGCTCATTTTTGTTTATCTATCACATAACATAGGAAACATTCTTTCTGATGATCACTAGTCAGATGCCAAACAACCCCCCACCTTGCTGGACTCATTCTCTGCGGGAAACGCTGTAATGGGTGATTCATGTGACCCATGATGATGTGACATGATGAGGGGTGTGGTCTACGGTTCACAGTTACTCCCACAGTCCAGGGACAGACCTCCTGGTCTTCCCATCTGCAGGCTAGAACTGATGAAACCTTTTGCGGAAAAAGGTGAAATGTAATTCAGCTTTTTATTGGTCAACCAACAAAAGAAAATATATTATACATCGCAAAGTAACCACATACACCATTTGACACCATTATCACAGTATGCATTCAGTACAGTACATGGAAATAAAACAGCTGTCATCAATTCCCAGTGTCCAGTTTCAAGATGTTTTCAGAAAAAGGTGAAATGTGTAGAATGACTGGCTTACGATCTGCTGTGGTGAACTACAGTAGCTCCCTCTTTCTCATCTATAAGCTGGCCAGAGAGCAGAATGATTGATTCATTAATAGGCATTTAGACACAGACCATAAGCCACAGTTTGCCCCTGGTGCACCCCTCCTGCCCAGCCGAAGGCGTGAGGGATCCTGCCCTGCGCAGGGGGAAGAGGAGGGACCAGGACTGGACAGCTGCCAGAGCACTGGCCAGCTGCCAGAGCAGTTGGCCAGTGCAGAGGACGAAAGTCAAACCATAAACACACAACCACATACCCTGTTCTGTTATAAACTAGTCTACTGTATAGGCTGTGCTCTTGTGACTGGGTTTCAGTTCCTTGTGAGTGTGGGTATGAAGCTCTATGTGTGTGTGTTTGTGTGTGTGTCACATGGCCTGTGCCTACTCATAGGTGTGTATTTGTCTGATGTTTGTGCAAGTTGGTTTGTTTTCTGTGTGTGTGTGTGTGTGTGTGTGTGTGTGTGTGTGTGTGTGTGCGCGCACACTTTCAGGGCATGCTCTTAGCAGGGCAGGCAAACTCACACCATCTGCTTGCACTAGCTGTCCGTGTTTAATTAATGCAGCTCTCCCTACATTCTCTCTCACACACACACACACACACACACACACACACACACTCATGCCACCTCCTCAGCTGCCGAGAATGATTCTTCCCATGCCCCCTCCATGTCCCTAAGAAACGCTGCCCATCTTCAAAGAGCCCCGTGTATAATTGAGGACATCATTAATCTCACACACTCACACACACACACACAACACACACACAACACACACACACAGACACTTTTTCACTTCCTCTTCCCCTCACCTCCCCTTTGTTCATGCCTCAGCTGAACTGTTTGTGCCCCCTGCTCCTTAGTTAATGTGATGTTTTTATCTGCTGCTAATCTTTAAGCCTGAGGCTCACACAGAGAGAGAGAGAGAGAGAGAGAGGGGGGGGGAGAGGGAGGCCCAGCCTGCGGTGAGTGTTTCCTGTGAAGTCGACACATTGAGCTGCGTGTTAAATGCTCACCCGAGGTATCGTCCGCTAGCAATCCACCGCCCACGCCACGCCCGTGCCAACAATTGCTGTATAAAACTCCTTCTATTGCCATTAGCTGTTGCTCTCGCTCTTGCTCTCGCAGTCGGGGGTTGGGGGATTGTGTGTGTGTGTGTGTGTGTGTGGGTGGGTGGGGTGCGTCAATAGTTGTCTTTACTCATTATAGACCGTAATGGATGAATTAATTTAGTGTTCAGACATGCTCCCAACTCTGGAGGGAAATGCATGCAAGATGCAAGGCATCAAGGCCGCGCAGAAACGATAGATTTAAAATGAGCAAGAAGTGCAGTGTGTGTTTGGATAAGACTTGCTATGCACTCCCTCTGCTTACTGTACATTCTGCCCTGTTGACATTCCAACCTGGTGAGGTGAGGAATTGGGAAAGCTTGTAGGAAGCGGATGTTCTGTAGTTACCTGGCAATCGAACAGGCAGTGTCCTGCTTCATCTGCATAGGATTGAGAGGCAAACTTTACACAGTATTCTATTCCTGTCAGAGAGAGAGAGAGAGAGAGAGACTGGCTCTGTTAAGTGGCCTTGTAGAAAGCACACAGACTTAGAGATCACCTTTTCACTGATGAGAAAGAAACATAATCTTATTGAGTGTAATCCTTCCTCTTTTAATAGGATGGTGGATTAGGAGAAGTGACCCGTGTATGTTTGTTTGTGCGTGTGTGTGTGTGTGTGTGTGTGTGTGGTGTGTGAAAAAGAAAGGACAAGCAGTCCAGCCCTAGACACTGAAAGGGTTTTACTGCACTAAATGTTAGCTTTACTGCACTAAATGTTAGCTAGTAATTGGTATATCTACTCTAGGTAGCCCATTGCATTTGCCTTGTTTGATGCTTATGTTCGGCTATTCCTAAGAGTGACGTATTTTACCTATGTGTGTGTGTGTGCGTGTGTCTGTATGTAGGCTGCAGGAGAAAGTTCAGGAGACCATCGAGGCGCTGCGTCTGGCTGGCATCAAGGTGTGGGTGCTGACGGGCGACAAGCACGAGACGGCCGTGAGCGTCAGCCTGTCCTGCGGCCACTTCCACCGCACCATGAACATCCTGGAGCTCGTCCAGCAGAAGTCCGACAACGAGTGTGCCGAGCAGCTCCGCAGACTGGCCCGCAGGTGCCTGCCAGGAGACACACACACACACACACACACACACACACACACACACACAGTTTGCTCATTTCTCTTCCACATCCCATACAGTCATATCTGTCCCTGTATTCCCTGCCCTCTTTGTCTTTATCTGTCATACTGACACAAACACACACACACACACACATACACATACACAGAGAGAGTCAGGTCTCCTCCCTGTGGTGTGTGTCCTCAGAGAGACTAACTGCAGACGTTGTAGCCGGCAGTCGAGTGACACCCACTTGCTCCCAGCCCGGCCGTGGGATTGATGGTGTCTAAGTAATGGAGAAGGAGGAGCCCTCATCCGTGTCTTCAGGGATGGCGTCTTATTTGATCTCCATCTGCAGTTGACTCACACAAACACAGACACACACACACACACACACACACACACACACATTTCACTGACTCACACACAGCACAAATGGACTGGTGGAATGGCCGTTTAGCCGTGAACACATGGCCTGGTGCCATTGCTCCTCCTTTAAAGGCCCACTAAGCAACATTTTTCAGTTCTGTTTCATACTGTTTAGGATGCTAACATGAGTCATTACACGGCGAACAAACGGTGTAGAATGCGCCACTGTGGCCTACAACGGTGGATACAGCATTTGCAATGTTCAACAGCAGCGGTCCGCCTCCAATAGAATGCAATGCAATACAATGCAATACAGCGGTCTTTAGAGGGAGCTTGTGAGAGAAAAAAAACAGAACGTTGCTTAGCCCTGCTTTTAAGAGGGAGGGTCTGCTGTAAATAAACCAAAGCCGTTTAGCCATTCAGTCCTCGTTATAGCAGCCCTTTCTTCTTTCTCTTCCAGCCCACAGCGTGTTCATCTAAAAGTGAGACATAATACTCAAAGCCTCCCGTTCGGGTGATTTTGCCAACGTATTTTTTTGCTAACTCATTGCTAAATCAAGGTTGAGTTCCTTTGAATCAGATTAAATATATATATGTGTGTGTGTGTTTATTTGTGAAAGTTTGTGGGGGGCGGGGGGGGTTGTGTTGTTTTTTGTTTTGTTTTTTTTTGTCTGGCTGGATTCTTTCACCGAAATTTTTCTGAGCTTGCTGAGTAGGGTCACAGGTTACACTGGGTAGTCTACACTAGTTTGTAGTCTACAGGTGTGCTGCCAAGTACTAGTGGCAAATTTTAAGTGGAAATGGACGCAAAAGGGCTCAGTGGTGAAGGAATGTCTGTGGTCAATGAATATCTGTGCTTGAATAGTAGACTACTCAGTAAGACGTTTTTCCATTGACTATTGTCTGTGTTCATTTTCTTTCACACTCACACACACACACACACACACACACACACACACATACACACACACACAATTGTAGGATCAAGGAAGATCATGTGATCCAGCACGGGCTGGTGGTGGATGGGGCGAGTCTGTCTCTGGCTTTGCGGGAGCACGAGAAACTCTTCATGGAGGTGTGTAAAAACTGTTCAGCAGTGCTCTGCTGCAGGATGGCCCCTCTCCAGAAAGCCAAGGCAAGTACCACACTCTCTCTCTCCATCTTTCTCTCTCTCCATCTCTCTCAGTCTCATTCTCACTCTCTTTTGCTCTCCATCACATGACTTCATGCTTGTCTTTCATTGACTCACATGCTGCTCTCAAGATTGTGTGCGTACACACACTCACACACACACACGTACACTCTCTTACACTCTATCTCTCTCTCTCTCTCTCTCTCTCTCTCTGTCTCTCTCTTTCTCTCTCTGTCTCTCTCTTTCTCTCTCATACACCCTTTCATCAATGACTCACATGCTGCTCTCAACATTGTGTGATCACATCCATTTGCTGTTGCTCGTACACACACACACTCTCTCTCTCTTTCTCTCTCTCTCTCTCTCTCTTTCTCTCACACGCACACACACACACACACTCACTCTATCACCCCCTGCCACTGTTGTTCCCACCAGCTGCCTAATTGCCTAACGCTAGGCTGATGTTAGCGAGGCGGTGGTGCTAATGGTTGTGCTGTGATTGATAGGTGGTGCGTCTGCTCAAAACTTCCCCCGAGAAACCCATCACTCTGGCCATCGGCGACGGCGCCAACGATGTCAGCATGATTCAGGAGGCTCACGTGGGCATAGGTGAGCCTTGCGGCAGAGTGGTGTGGAATGCGTCCATGCGTCATGTATCCACCAGCCGATTGAGACACTTACAGTGCAGTGACCGTGGTTCATGCAGAAATTCAGTTTGTCAAGGTGAAGGGGGGTGGTGAGGTAATTTAAAACGTTGCTTTGCAAAAAAACTACATAGACCCTTTACAAAAGGCTCATAAAATAAAGATTGCAATATCTTTCCTGGAGATGTAATCAAGTTGGGATGTGTCAAGATGGCTGCTTGGACAACTGTAATAGGGAAAACGTATGGTTTGTAATAATAGGAAAAAAATATATTTTTTTTAGTCGGTTCAAAGTTATTTTATGCTTTCCAACTGACAGAATAGCCTAACAGCCAAACAGCCATAGCCTAATAGCCAAAATAGCCTAACTTATTTAAACATAACGGGGGGGATTGTTTTCCACAGCGCATAGTTGGACAGTGTCGCAGATGGTGGAAGCTAGTCAGATGTAAATATGAACAAGTTTCTAAAGAGAACAGAGAGCGGCCGAGACTGACCAGTCAGGTGCAGCTAAACGTCAAAAAGTCATTGGCCAGGTTTTAAAGTTCTGTTCCAGTTCTGTTCAAGGAAATAGAGATTAATGAATAGGCTTGATGATTTTATAAAAAGTATTTTGAAATACTGTGGCCATAAATAGTTTTGAAGTTGTGAAATGTCTGTTCAAGAATTAGTCATTCTGATTTACCCATAGAAGGTTTCTATGCTTGGGACAATTTGGAAAGTGGAAGTGAATGCAGGTCAGTAGAGATCAATTGAGTAATGAGCAAATTAAAACGTCTTTTTAAATATTGTGATCAAAATTCATTTAATAATGAATGACAACAAAATGATAATCATAATAATATGGTTGCCAATAAGGCCTAATACACTAAATGTGAAAAGAAAAAAAAATAGCGCAGTTGGCAGTGAAGAGTAAGAATTAAACTTTTAAATGTCAGGGCACCCCTAGGTGTATCTCTTTCCATCTGTGGCACCCCTAACATTTTGTGAACCACTGCTATAGATATATAGAGAGACTTTCAATATGTGGTTGTGTTGAATAGATACAAACTGTTAGAAGAGACTTTCAGTATGTGTTTTTTATAGAGGAACTTTCTGTTAGAGGATAGACTTTTAGTATGTGGTTGGGTTAGATACTTACTGAAGAGAGAAGAGAGACTTTCAGTATGTGGTTATGATAGAGATAATGACTGTTAGAAGAGAGGTTTTCAGTGTGTAGTTGTTATAGAGATACTGACGGTTAGATGAGAAACTTTCAGTATGTTGTTGTCTTCTATAGATACTTACTGAAGAGAGACTTTCAGTATGTGGTTGTGTTATGTAGACACTTACCTGTAGAAGAAAGACCATCAGCAAGAGTGCACTGTTGGAGTGCAATCCTTTAGAGAACACTTCACTGCAAAGCCAGAGATGAATGGTCAATTTGTCAGTCTGTCAAGGCTCATTTAGCTATTTGCATTAGGACACGAGTTGTCTTTGGACAAAACCCCAGAGCCTGTCAGAGCTGAGGGACTCATAGAGGCTTCAAGGACCTCAGGAAGCCTTGCGTTTGCCGTCTCTGCTCACTCCATCTCGCTCTTTCCGCAGGTATTATGGGGAAAGAAGGCCGACAGGCCGTCAGAAACAGTGACTATGCAATCGCAAGATTCAAGTTCCTTGCCAAACTGCTGCTGGTGCATGGGCACTTCTATTACATAAGAATAGCAACGCTGGTGCAGTATTTTTTCTACAAGGTGAGTGGCTCGACTGCTTGTGCTGTGCGTAAGTATGTGGAACACAGTGCTTGCAATTATTGCATGCATGCGCACGTATGTGTGTGTGTGCGCACGTTTGTGTATTTTGATGACCTGAGGGAGACGTTTAAATGTCTTTCTGTGTTTCTTTTTAGAATGTGTGTTTCATCACGCCCCAGTTTTTATACCAGTTCTTCTGTCTGTTTTCACAACAAGTAAGTGTGTTATCAGTGTATTTGTGTGTGTGTGTGTGTGTGTGTGTGTGTGTGTGTGTTTGTGCGAGTGTGTGTATATCTTTATCTATGTGTACTGTATGTGTGTCATCCCTTGTGACTGTGTCAGTTCTTTTTCCGACGCTGTCATTTTGTTAGTGATCACTGTTGGACTGTCACCGCTCTCCGAGTAAGCCGATGCTCTCGTTAAGCTGCTTGTCTGATGAAAACAAACATGACACGAATCCCTCCTCGCTCCGCTAAAATGACCATGTTTGATATTGTAATTCATATCGCTGGGAAACAAATCCACTCAATGATGGTTGATTTCTGAAATAACCTTTTTATTGTGGCCAATGTTTTGTATTTCCATCTCTGGCTGTGTACGACAAGCACATTTGTCTTTCAATGGGTGTTTGCCCTGACGGCTTTTCGCAGCAGCAGCAGGCTACGTGTCCCCACTCTGTCCCTCTGTCTGATTGTCTGTCCTCTGTCTCTGTCTGTCAGACTCTTTACGACAGCGTCTATCTGACGCTCTACAACATCTGCTTCACCTCCCTGCCCATCCTCGTCTACAGTCTGTTTGAGCAGCTGGTCCACCCGCACGTGCTGCAGAGCAAGCCAGCCCTGTACAGGTACTGTAGACACCACCTCCTCCCCCTCTTCGCCCAGAACTCTGGTACCCTCTCCCTCTCCCCTATTCCCTCTCCTGAATCTCCCTAGTCAGTGGCCTTTGGCTCCCAATTAAAAAGTTGCTGCCTCCCTATTGGCCCAGCGGCCCATGGCTGACCTCATTCGCCGCTCCCGTTCCTGCAGGGACATCAGCAAGAATGCCATGCTCTCCTTCAAGACCTTCCTCTATTGGACGCTGCTGGGCTTCATCCACGCCTTCGTCTTCTTCTTTGGCTCCTACATCCTCATGGGGGAGGACACCACCCTCATGGGCAACGGCCAGGTGAGGAGGCGGCGGCGGTGGGGTCGGGGGTCGGACGGGGTCAGTCAGACCGAAGCTCTGTGTCTGCGCTCTAATCCTCCTTAATGAGAAGAGTTTGGAAAGAGCATGTAAAAGTGTTAAGGGCAACGGGGGAGGTGTTGGGAAGGGTCCCGCTTAAAGCCTGTCTTTCTTTCCTTCAAACGTCACGAGTGGCCATCTGTACGTGTCTAGTATTTCAGGGATGCAAAGGGGGGTGGGACGGATGAGGGTGAGGTATGTTTTGTCAGTTTTATTTAGACTCATGGACATTCAGATATTTCATGGGAGGCTTTGAAATGGGGAAGGGGGAGGCCTTGCTTTTGGCCTTTTCTGAACAACCTGGATGGAAACCAATATAGATGAAAGCAGAAGGGCTTGGGTGGGGTGGGATGAGATAAAAAGTAAATAAAATAGATGATTGGCTGTGAGCAAAGGTTAGCCCACTGTCTGAGCCCACTGTCTGAGCGCTGGTCCCGTCACTCGTGGCCATTAAACCCTGGCGACGCCAGACCTCGTCTCCTTCGCCCAACAAGGCTGGTATTGATTCAGTGTTGCTTAGAGACCACATAGAAAGCGTAGGAGCAATATTGATTCCCACCCTCATTCATACACACACACACACACACACACACACAACCAAGTGGCAATTTTAGTGAAATTTATCTCAATGACGTGGAAGAGCAACAGAGGCATGGCCCTTAAGTCTCTCAATGCTTTTCTTGTGCAAGCCTGTAACTGGTGGTGGTGGTGGTGGTGGTGGTGGGGCTTAGGCCATTTCATTGTTTCTTGGGCGGGGAGGGGGAGGTGGGGTTGTGGGGTAGGGTGGTGGAGTGGGAGTTCTCTCTTCTTTGCCTGTCCTTTTTATTGCTTTCCTTCTTTTTCTCTTTCCCTCCTTCTCTTTGTCATGCCATGCATGTCTTCAGATTTTGAGAGCTAGCAGACAACTGGTAAGCGCCCATTGGATTCCTATGGTTGTTTGCATGCTTTGCTCTTTCTCTCTCTTTTATTGCAATTTCACAGCTGCCTCAGTTTGCCCATTGCTGCATTAGTGTATGTGATCAATGCGCCTCTGATGCCTTGCCACACACATTAGTCAGGCTGAGTGTTTCCGGGTGGCAGCCGAGCTGGCCAGCACGCTCCCCTTTGTCAAGCGTGTGTGCGAAGGGGTTCCAGCTCACACACAAGTGTTGCCCTGGCTGTAAACCGCTTGGCAACGACCCTCTAGCGTTCCAAAGTACCCGGAGGCTCTGCGTGTGTGTGTGTCTGAGAGATTGCAGCTGTCCTCTGACAGCAGTGTGTGTGTGTGTGTGTGTGTGTGTGGAGACTGATGAAGCTGTTAATGTTGTAGTGATCGTGTGAAACATCTCTCATCTCATCTCTTTTCAGATGTTTGGCAACTGGACATTTGGGACGTTGGTCTTCACAGTCATGGTCATCACCGTCACACTAAAGGTGCAAATCAGGATTCTCATTACATTCAAATTTCATCGTTCAGTTTTTTTATTTCCATCACACCTTGTTTAATATCGAATGCTCAGACCGTGCTAAAGGTTGGTTCTTTGTCCTCCCGTCTGTCCTCAGCTGGCTCTGGAGACCCACTTCTGGACGTGGATGAACCATTTTGTCACCTGGGGCTCCATTGCATTCTATTTCATCTTCTCCTTGTTTTATGGCGGGATAATCTGGTATGGTCGCCACCGTCCTCGCCTAAGTACACTGGAAACATGATGGAAGATGTGATTTACTCTTGCAGCAGTACTCTCAGTAGCCTTGTACACGTGCACACACACACACACACACACACTCTCACTCACTCACTCTCTGGTCTCTGATCTCAATTTAGTGAAATTTAGCATCTGCATTCAACCCAGTTCAAAATTGGTGAAATACCGACAGTGAACACGCAGTTAGGTGAAGCCCACTCTAACCCAGCAGCAGCCGAAAGACCCATAAGGGGTTAGGTGCACTCCAGGCGTGGTCTACTGGTCGTGTATCCAACTAGCTCCAGCTCAAAGCCCTAAGCAGTAGACCGCGCTTGCCCCTGTTCTTACAGTGG
Organism: Limnothrissa miodon; assembly: GCA_017657215.1. Classification (NCBI taxonomy): domain Eukaryota; kingdom Metazoa; phylum Chordata; class Actinopteri; order Clupeiformes; family Clupeidae; genus Limnothrissa; species Limnothrissa miodon. The sequence goes on along the minus strand of JAGFZM010001731.1, from coordinate 174,682 downwards.
TGCAGTGTTATGTCAGAGGCAGCAATGCCTTCTTGGCCCTAGGCAGCTCACTCTGGCCAGTAAAGAAGTCATCCAGATGTGTAATTGGGTTGGTTGGGCGGGGGGGGGCGGGCAGCAATCAGTGTACTCAACAGGAACACAACCCTTTAGGATCAGACGTACTGTAACCCCACATGCTGTGTGCGTGTGTGTGTGTGTGTGTGTGTGTGTGTGTGTGTGTGTGTGTGTGTGTGTGTGTATGTATTAGGGCTGTGCGATTTTTTGCGATTTTTCACAATAAAAACCACAAGCACCACATGTCCCATTAATATGCATATTTGTACACAATCTCTAATTAAAAATTGAAAATGAACTACTCATTAATCAGCATATTTTTATTCAAGAATATCTTGTTGCATTGAACCCCAATCCTTGTTTAACATGCGCAGAGTGTGGCTAACAAACAAGTCTATGCATTATGTCTATGCAGTTCCAAAACAAAAAAAAAAATGCGCGCCTCTGCGATTTCGAAATTGCGCTTCTCAAAATTGCGATTATATTGCTAATGCGATTAATTGTCCAGCCCTAGTATGTATGTGCATGCATGTGCATTTGTGGGGTCTGTGTGTGCACATATGTATTTGTGTAGGGTGTGTGTGTGTATGTACACATTTTCATTTGTGTGCTGTGTGTGTGCACATATTTGTGTGGTGTGTGTGTGTGTGTGTGTGTGTGTGTGTGTGCATATGCATATGTTCATTTGTGGTGTATGTGTGTGTGTCCTCCCCTCAGGCCCTTCCTCCACACGCAGGACATGTACTTCGTCTTTGTCCAGCTGCTCTCCAGTGGCTCGGCCTGGTTCGCCATCATCATCATTGTGACGGGCTGCCTGTTTCCCGACATCTTCAAGAAGGTTCTCTATCGGCACCTACAGCCCACCAGCACCCAGAAATCTCAGGTAACACACACACACACACACACATAATCCCATCCTACAGCTTCACACCTCCACCCCTTTCACTGCACCCATGGTGGCAAAGCCAGACGCCAGAACTCAAGTGAAGACATCAAACAGTGTGTGCCCGAAGAATAATAACATGCACGAAAGGTTATTTTTGGGTGCAAACTAAGCAGTCACTGAGAAAGAGGCTTTGACAGAGCACATGCAAAATGCATGGAACACAGGCGCAAGCGCACTCGCACGCTTTCAGAGTCTCTCTGCCTGACTGGGCCAGTGCTGTCTGTGTGTGCGTGCGCGCACACGCACACACTTTCAAACACACACACACACACACACACACACACCTTTGCCCTAGTCAGTCAGCCGAGCGCTCAGACTCCCTCTGCCTCCAGATCCTCCCCATGCTGCCGCGTCAGCGAACCCCTGGGCCGGGCCACTGCAGATGACACTCGATATCAGAGAGCACACACTCGTTTGATCGTTTGCTCTCACCTTCTCTCTCTTCCTCCCTCTCTCTCTCTCTCCCCCCTCTTTTCTCTCTATCTCTTTTCCCTTTGTGTGGTCTGTACTTTGTTTCCTGTCACAGTGAGCTCCTCTTTCTCAAGCAGGTCTCAGAGTTTCTGTGTGTGTGTCTGTGTGTGTCTGTGTGTGTAACTCATAGCGTATACTGTTTCCATGACTGTTGCAGTGTGTATTGTTCCTCTTCCTCACCGTCTCTCTTACTCTAGAAATTTACTATTTTACCCGTCTTTAGTTATATAAAGCTGTATATGATTTATGATTGAGAAGAAAAAAAAAAGTTATTTACTTTAGATGGTAAAGAACTTGCCTCGCCTGTGCCTTAAAACTGAAAGAGTTGAAAACTTCAACTCTATTCACTCACATGGCTTGTCTGCATACAGTGTCTCCCTGTTAAATTTGGGAGCACGGTGTCAGTCACAGTTAGTTTTAGTGCTGCATCACAACCCATCAGTCGGTGCCTGGGCACCGTGATGAAAATGCCACCTGTCACAAAAATGTCCCCCTCTTGTTTTGATGGCTGTGAGCTTGGTTAGTTCTCATGTGTGAGACTGCCGTTCTCATGCACTGTGGCAATGCAACACCACCCACACACACACACACCCACACACCGCACTCTACAAACAAAGAGCACAGCCGCCCTCGAGCCACTTAGCTTTCATGGCAAATGAGAAATGTACTCCCAGACACCTGTAGATGATGAACCAAGTTCGACAAGTGTTGATTTTGCACTCGGCACACACACACACACACACACACACACAGGTTCTCTCACTTTTTCTGTAGTCTTTCCCTCTGGTTTTTTGTTGCTTGCTTTTTTTATCAACACTCTTGTGCTCTGCTTTAAAGGTGCCCAAATATATTTGCATGTACATAGACACACACACCCACACACACACACACACCACACACATATACACACTTCGGCACACCTCTACACTGGCAACCTCCATGTTGTTTCCCTCTGTGTGCCTTCGTGTATGTATGTCTCTTTCTCTCTCTTTCTTTCTCTCTCTCTCTCTCTCCTGATCATGTCTGTCTGTTCCACCCCTCCTCTCCCGTAATAGATGTACTCCAACCGCGTTGCCATAGGTGACGACTTCATCGCCCTGCAGCCTCTGTCCAGGGCCAAGAATCAGCTTGGCAAGATTAGGTAGAGTGGGAGATCTTAACCCCTCCCCACCCCAACTTCCTCCCTTTTGCCCCCTCTCATCATGTGCATGCCGTGGTGGTGGTGGTGGTGGTGAACTTGTTAAGCAGCCGTAGGCTGAGACATTGAGACTCAAGGCAAGTAATAGACGGATGGAACGTGACAGACCTAAGGGACAGGTGGAAGGCTGAGCCAAGAACTGGGGTGATGTCCTAGATGCTGGTTGTACTGTGCATGCAAGTGCAAGCTGTGACTACTCCCTCTGTACTTTTTACCCCTGCCCCCCCCACCCCACCCCCCTCACGCCTATAACCCCGCATGTCTGCTCTCCGTCACCGCTGCAGCTGTAACGGTAGACGTCATGTGCTGTTGAACGTTGCATGGTTGCGATGTTCGGTGTTGTGGCTCGTGGCGTCATGTTAAGCCAGCACCTAAACCCACAGACGGTGCTCTTTTGGTTAACGGCCGGAGGCTCGGAGGTGCACCCGAAGCCACTGTTGTAAGGCATGCAGCAACTGCTCGAGGCAGCTAATGCGTTTCTGTTTTCGGTTGCTGCTCCGAACTCCTGCAGAATGTGTCTCTGTGCTCTTCTGCTGATGGAGGCTATTTTGCATGTGTGACCAAGTGTCTCATCTGGACGGCATGCTCTCAAATAAGACTTGTTGATTTTTTTTCTCTCGCAATGAGCAGTGAAAACGTTCCCGAGTCCAGCTGTATTGATTTGAATATATCGATTGAGTTTTCCATTTTATATGAACGACGCATATAGATTTCTACCTAATGGAAAGGCTAATGGCTCTGCAGTTAGTCTGAAACCACACTAGTTTCTCCAGTGTTGCCTTTGCTTATCTAGCTTCTCAGACTAACAGAGTTATGGCATCTTCACGATTCCTGCACTGTACCTTTTGTGCTGGACATGGAGGCGTTTTCAAGCTCGTTACAGGATTGAAATTTGATTTTGATTTTTGATTTTTTTTTTTTACTTGTTTTGTTCCTTTCTTCTGTTTGGGAGACTTAACTGATTGTTTTGTCCTTCCAGATGGAAGAGGATAAGGTTTCAGTCAGCTCAGAATATGACTCTGCTCAAAGCAGGAACAGAGGGGAGGACAATTGGCAACTGCTAGCTGCTTCTCCTCCCCCCGCCCCAGGTGCCGCCCTGCCCTCCCCTAGGTAGTACCGGCCCTGTTTGTGTCTCTGGGGGCTGGGGGGTGGGAGGGTGCACATGGGGGTGAACTCCTCGCCTGGTGGGCAGGGGTTGGAGTGGGGCAGGGCCAACCGTGGGTGGGTGGGAATGCTGGCATGGACTTTTTTTTTTTTTTGGAGTTGTCTTTTTGTTATTGTTTTTGTTATTTCGTCTCTCAGTTCTGTGTCTGTCTGATCACACATACACGTATACACGTACACACGCACACACACACACACACACACCTTATGTATCTCCATGTGCTTGATAATCACTCATGACGTCTGTCCTCATCTTGAACATTATTTGCCAAGTATACATTTATCATTATTGTTTATTTTTTATTTGCTACTAAGCTGATTGTATCGAATAACTGCTGTGCTGACATTTCATATCCATTACTCATTTTTATGTTCCATTCATGTGCAAAGTGCCCGAATGGTTTTTTTTTTTTTTTTTCATGTTTTCTTCAACTTTTTAATTGCCATGGTAATTACCATATGCCATGGCAATTCTATATGCTTTGTACTGGGTACGACCATTTTTTGTTGATGTGAGATAACATCATGTGACATTTTAAAGTTTGTTTTTCTTTGAAGCCAGAAACAACACAATGTTGCGCCGTGAATCCTAATCTGTGAATATAAGCCCAGTTTTAGGCTGAATGATGCGTAGCACTGTGGCTTATAAGCTACTGTAACTGCGGTGGTGTGTGTCTCTTAGGGTTGACAAGTGTGTGTGAGTTACATCCCTCGCACCGGCTGATTTATGCCAGTTGTCATCATGCCCCGTACATCAAAAAATATCATCGCGTCTCACCTTTAACAGACACCTGTATCTCGGAGCATTGATTTTTCCAGGGACGGGGTATATTTTTGAAATCTGCTCTGAGATGTAATAATGACCCATCACAGCTCTGGTCCAATCTATCTCCCGGGCCCAATGGAAGAGTGGCTTGTCATTTTCTATGTAGCCCATTGACCTATGCCTGCTGTAAAAAGAGTCCAATCTGCAGTGAGGCGTCTCGGCTCTGCCAGCTTTGATTACGCTGTGTAGCAATCAGTGTGATGTAACCCCATTCATTCAGAGAACAGCATCCAGAGCTCCAGTGTTTGGAGGCTGCTGGACCATCCAGCAACTTTTCAGTCTTGATGCGCAAATAAGAGGCAGCTCCAGGTTGCCCACCCCCTGCCAAATCACCCCTAATGCATTATTCAAAGTTCAATCACAGTTGTTGCAAGATTTGTTTAGCTCGGCAAGATATCTCGGGGACCACAAGTATCGACACGAGTCGGGTCCTGTCTGGTCATCAGAAAATGCGCTGTCAGGGGACAAAAGACAGAAGAAGGGGGGTGGGGGAAAACAACAGACATCAGATCGAACAATCGAGATTGCTTCCCGTTCAGCACAGCGAACGATTCTATCAGCCCGGCTTCCTCTCGTCAGTTTCTATGAAGGAGTAGCTCGGATCTGAAGTTAGAGATGCGTCGGCAGACTCGGGTCTTGACAGCACTCTACATGCATTGGGATAAATGACTGTAATTTGATTAGAGGGGCGCGGTCACACCAAGGCCAAGGATGACCTTGCCTTGAAGAAGACTGCCTCATTCATCAACCTTCTTTTTATTGATGAGACGCTTTCAGATGTTTTTAATTTATTATTTAGCTGCTCTGGCCTCCATGTTTACTCATCTGTGTGTGTCCTGACATCATGAGTTGTGCACCGGCACTGTCACCTTCACCTTCAGTGTGGTTGTGCTTGAAGCCTGCTCATTGGGTTGGATTACTTCATGTTTAGGACCTGTATGTTGTGCTGTATGTGTGCTGGGACCTCCACCAAGTTCACAAGTTTGACCTTTTGTATTGCTTTCCCCACCCCCTCTTCTTTTTTCTCTGTCTTTTTTCTCTTTCTTCTTTACTCATTCTCTTTCTCTGTTCTCTCTATCTCCAATATATCTTTGTCTCTCTCTTTCGCGCTCTCTATCTCTCTCTTTTACTATCTTTCCTTTTCTCTCCCACTCTCTCCCTCTCTTTCCCTCTCTCTTTGCTCCCCCCATCTCTCTCTCTCTCTCTCTCTCGCTCTCTGCAGCTTGCTGAGGTCCAGCCGGGCTCCGTCGGCTGCCTGGACTCCCTGTGCTGCATCGGTGCGGAGGAGCCGGAGGGACCGGGCGTCCGTGTCCGGTTGGGCCGGCTGGTGGAGCGGCTGATGGGCCGTTGTGCGCCCCCCAGGGCCAGCAGGTGCGACCTCTCTCTCTCTAGCCTCTGCTGCAACCGCATCGGCTACAAGCTGGAGCGCCACGAGACGCCCGTGCTCGGAGACTGAAGCTCCGTTTAGCCCACTTTAAACACACGCACGCATACGTACACACACTCACACACACAAGGCTGTTTCATAGAGCCTTCCTTAGAGCTGTTTGTGCAGCTTCATGCCTTACATGCTGAAGCTGGACAAGTTGATATCATCACACACACACATATTCATTAAGAGCGGGTACCGACCACCCCTGTCAGCACCACGCGTACCCTGTAGCAGCAAAGCGGGGCCCGTTTCAGGGCCTGCAGCCAACTTAACCCTCCTTATATTTTTTTTAGAAACAAGCCTCTTGAGGAGTTGCGTTACAGAGACAGAGACACGAAGAAGGGGAATGAAGTGTGATGTAGTGTGCTTCTACTGACTTGCCTTCTGAGTGGAGTCCCTCGTGTTTGTTCCTGTATGTCCCTGAAAGGATAGCTTTTAAAAGATTGGCACGGCTGCTCGGCCACATCCACGCATAGGCTTAAGCCGTGGCTACGCTTGCACCGCTAGTATCTTTTAAAAGTTTGTGTAATCCTCCGCAGTCCTGCCATAAATGTGTCTTTCGCCTGCCCTGCGTCCTCTTCATCCCCCTCCTCCTGCTCCTGCTCCTCCTCCTTCTCCGGCTTTCCCACATGTGCCTGCTGCATCTTGCCGTCTGTTGAATTTGGAGCTGATAGTCTTTGTCCTCTGGAGTTCTGTTGTACAGGTCTTGCCCTCAATGAGTCTCTGTGTGCCACAGAACACCACGGTCCCATGGTCCCACGTTCACCCGACTGGGCCGGCTGTGAATGAGCGGCCTTGTGCGTGTTCGGCCGTGCGAACGTAATTGTCGTGAAATGCACAGCGATCGGACGAGGACCGTGACCCACACCCGTCTGCCCAAAGCATTCCCAAGCGTGCCACTGTGTTGGCCTGTTTCTTTGTCTGTCTGTTTTGTCGTACGTGTTTGTGTGCGTAATATGGGGATGTGTGTTGGGAAGGGATGTGACTGCCAAAGTTCCTTAGTGTTGCATCTCAATGACAGCACATGTGATGCCTTCCTTCCGTCTCCGAGGCTTTGTTAGACGCTGGGATGCTTAGACTGGCCGACAGGGGTTGTATGTCCCCCTGGCCGTTCCACGAGAGGAGATTAGCCAAGCCCCACGCGAGGGCAAACCAGGGCTCAACCTGGACCCGTCAAAACTCTACCAACCCTAAATCAAAGTCAAACGCTGTTCTAGCCTTACTGCTTGAGCACTGCCACTAGATGGGTGAGGAAGCATGTGGCCTGTGGCAACAGCTGCCAAGTAAACACGCCTAGTCTAGAAGCAGAATTTTTTTTTTTTCCTCTTCAGAATCATAAAGTTTTTCAGGGGACCACTTTGTCAGAGAGTATATAAGGAGAAGGTTTTTTAGAGACATGGGAAACTGTAGAATTGTTTTTAAAAATGTGAAGCCTTACCAAGAAAAGGGATATATGAATCTGGAAGATACAAATATGCCTGACCTGCATGAGAAATGCCTTGAGTATTTTGTACGCTCTTTTATCAATGTTTGTGTGTCACTGTGTGGGTGTTTTCCATCACAATTATCCTGTTCAGTCAATTCTACTGCATTCAGACTGTCTATAATCTCCCTTGTATGTCTTCCCCTGCCTATGTTGATAGTGCAGACAGAATTTAGTCAGTGAGTGTGTGTGGGCTGCAGCCATTGCTGACACCACACACACACACACACACACACACATACGCTGCACTGTGTGTCACTGTGCTGTGCAGATGGGACCAGTCATCATCTGTTGTTTTAATCAAATCTATTGCACTGCTCGCATTGTTTGTTCTTGTCTCTGTTTCCCGACTGTCTGGATGATGTTCTGTTTGCTCCAATCAGCATCAGTATTTCATGGGGCCAAAAACCACCTGCAAACAAACAAACAAAAAAAATAATCTGTCGATTCTTTTCTTTTCTCAATTTTTGTGCCTTTCTTTCCCCTGCAGTTTATCCCCTATTTTCACACAAGCTCTTAAAACGGTTGTCTGTAGTCATGGAGGGGTGGATGGCGGGTTTATTAGCACGGTGATATCAGTATCGGGTGTTAAAAGGGGTTTGTTCTGTTAACCGTGGCCGTGGGTGCACGTGCAGCCGCACTCGAGGCCTAACCCAATAACCAGCATCCCAGTGCCCTCGTCCACTCCAGTCCTCTTACACACAGAGACCGAGAATGCATGACATCACTCTGCAGAAAAGCACTCGCACACATACTCACACACGCCCCCTGGAGGTACATTTGGTAGGGTGGCGTTCTGTTTAGAATGTGCCAGGCTATGTGCCTTTCTTCTTCCTGTGTAATTAATCTCCAAGACTTAAAGCTTGTCAAAGCGGAAGTATATTTGGATGCTGTAGATTTTATACTATATATACCCATATATTGGAAAATAACATTAGCTATTTTTGTTGGTTACTGGATCAGATGAATATTATGTGTATGTATAAATTAGTATTTATACATATACATAAATATGTATTTGTATAAACACACACACACACACACACACACACACACACATACATACATACATACATACATACATACATACATTTAATATGTACTCTCTTTCATATAATGGTACATGGAGAAAAACTAGATCCGTGTCGTATTTTAATGAAGCGGTCTTCAGGAATGTAGCATGTTTTCCTACCAGATGAAGCTTTTTGCTGTGTGTTCAGCTCACCCATGTTGCCTCATTCTGTACTAACATCTCTCCTCATCCACCTCTCGCTTTTGGTTTGTCTGGAGCGCCGCGTGCCTGTGGTCTTCCACAAGTGTGTC
>JAGFZM010001731.1:121134-165775 GCA_017657215.1 Limnothrissa miodon | reverse complement strand
CACACACACACACACACACACACACACACACACACTGGAAGACACACAGGGATTGAGCAGCAGGTGCACTTGTGTTCACAGTGCACAGTGGAAAGATAAATACACACACACACACACACACTGTCCCAACTGCCCTGTCCGAGCCTCACCTGTCCTCCCTTGTCCTTGATGCTTTTAGATCGTGGAACAACAACTTGGATCCGTTCTACTCCAACGACAGGAGCATCTTGACCCTCTCGCCCATGGAGGCCAATCATTACTAGTGGCCCCGGAGGAGGCCTGTAGGCCTGGCCCCTGCCAGCTCAGTGTGCCCAGCCCAAGGCTGGCCCCCCTTCAGCTATATCCCTGGCCTCCCCCCAGCCACAAGCTAAGCTCCCACCTGAAGAATGTGACTGAGCCTTTGAGGCAACATCAATAGGACAAAAACAAACAGACAGACCAAACGACACATCCCTCACTCGCCAGTTTATGTAAATAAAGCAAGGGAATCATAATGGCACAGAAGACCAAAGGAACTTTTTTTTGTCTCAGCTATAGAAGAGTGTGTGTTTGTGAGGGAGGGACTTAAGGACTGAGGACTGTGTCTGTGCTGCTCCTCTAGGTTACTACTGCTTCCACTAAATGACTGACGGGCCGTCATCTTTCCTGGGGAAAGTACTCAAGACGGCCCATTTAAAAAAAAAAATAAAAAAAAAGCCATATCTTCTGTGTTTTTTTTTAAATACCTGATTTTTCAAGGTATGCAATTTGAGTGCTCAGCACTCTAGTCGGGGCAGTTTTCCCTGGAGGCAGTCCATCTGATCCTGTGTCCCAAACACGGCTTTTGCTCACGGGCGGAAGAATGTCCCTCGTAGCCTCCTATGGTACTTCACATATCAACCAGACCATGGACCGAACCTTATCAGCACACTTATGTTTTATGTTTTTTTGTTTTATGTTTTTGTTTGTTGTTGTTTTGACTCTCTGTTGTGCAATGCATTCTTTTCCTCTCCCCTAATCATCATCTGTCATCATTCTAATAACATGCCGTTTCTGTGTGCTTCTATTCTGGTGTTTTTCTCTTTGGTTACTAACCACTTTTTGACTGTGCCGTACACGTGTGTGCTGTCCATCCCATTGTAAGAAGGCAGCCACTGACTGGCCCAAGCCCAATGCTAACCTGCCTTTTCCCTCATCAGACGTGGAGGCCTTGAGACTGAAAAGCTTCACCTTGGGTGCGCCAGGGCAACGGTAGATGGTTATTGAGACAACCGTTTTAAACTTGCTATCAACACCGTAACATCTATCTCTCTTTGATATGGATATGCATGCATGAAAAACAAAACTCTTGAAGAGCCAGACTCAAGGTATTAGTGTTGGCTTTTTTTTAAAGAGGGGACTACAACTCATTTTTGGTGGGTTTTTACGAACTCAGTAATTCTGAAATAGTTCTCAGTCTTGACTGAAAACATGGGAGCTTTACCAAGTCTCATATCGAAAGACCCCTCTCATGGCATCTCACCGGTACCTTGGTGATGCTCTGAGCATGGCCCTGAGCATTCAGAGCTTGCCTAAGTGCCCCTGCTGAAGGATGACTTGCATATCCGATAAAGGTATTGTGCTATATAGAGTTACAAGCATAGTTTTCTACTGAGGTACACTTACATTGTTTGTCATCATTTCGGACATCACAGTTTTCCCTTTGCACATGAATACAAGTGTGATGTCCAGGGCATCAAATCATTTGGTTCCATAGGTACAGATCATATATTTGTCACTTTACATGAACATCAGCAGTTGGGCCACATTGTTGGACAATGTGTCGCTACATATTTCATATTTATTCTACACCTGCTATGTAGCAAAATATATTGTCTTGCCCTAGACGACTCATTAGCAATAAAACTCCATTGATCCATGGAAATATTTTGAGTTTAGATGCAATGGCCACTTTCCTTGTTTGTTTCAACTATGTTGAGCGGGAAAAAAAACGATAAAAGTTCAGTTACTGTTATTGTATGCTCCTGGCAATGAAAGTGATGAATTGCCGATGTTTATGAAAACAGTTCTATTTACGGAATAAATATGTCTTTTTTTTTTTAAATATACTTATGTCTGACTATTTATTTGTTTTGGTTGCGGTTAGGAGAATCTAAAATGTTATTGTGGACTTCAAACTTAATTTTTTATATCCCCAAGACTATGTTTTGCTGTTGGTAAGCAAGGTCTCCTAGCGTGGGATACAGCACTGCAGTGTTGAAGTACTGTAGTTACTGTGCCATTACAAATACAAGCAAAACAGTTTGGTTTGCTACGTGTGGGATTGTTTTATTGACCAATCATCTATAATCTGTTTTGAAGCTGAAACACTGCTCTCTGATAGTTAAAGATTGTCTAATAAGTCAGTAAAAGCAATTATTGTGAATATTAGAATTAAGTCAAGGGGTGTCAAACTTGGAGGACTTTGCATCATTTTATGTGACCTTTTTTAAAAAATGTCTTCAAAAGAGATATGATGCAGCTTAAAAAATAGTTTTGACAATGCATAAATGAATGGTACAGTATTGTGTTGCATCTTATTGTGTATTGTGATGCAATAGCCTACTGGCTGCTCCATATGCTAAGCATTTCACTATTGAAATCAACTGACTGAACAGGGGCATACAGTACATCAGGCTTTCTGTCAGAAAAGGGAGACCTACAGTATTGTGCTTGTGATGGCCAGAAACATACAGTTTTGTCAGTTGTTTGTGGTCACGCATAGAAAACTCATGGCCCGCTGTAAAAATGACTGCTGACTGAGGCATTTTTATAGATTGGACCTAGGTATATAGCTTAAGATGTAGATTCATTGTGGTTCATTAATGGTCTAAATTATTGTTATTCTAATCACAGACTTCAGGGGCCAATATAGAGAATAGGTGTATTAGCAGATTTGATCCTTTATGAAAGCAAGGTTTACTTCAGTGGAAACCTCCATAGGGAGAGAGTAAGGGTTAAATGCAAACATCTCGATGGTGACAAAATCCCTGGAGGTAGACAATGTAGAACTCAGAACAACATAAACCAAACAGATGTACTGCCCTGTAGGTCATTTCACTCTGGGGAAATCGGGGTTCATCTTAATAAAGGAGACAAAATAAATGTATATTAAGAGTAATACCAACAAGAAATAAGAAAAACCAACGGCATGTTTTTTTGGGTGACATCATCTACTTAAGACAAGCAAGGAAAGCATCCCCCTGAGGTCATTAACATATACTTTTTTCTCGCTCATGCACAGACCCCATGAATGAGTCTGCCCCTCCTAGACCCGTGTTAAGTTTAGGTGGTGACTGTAAACGGAAAGCAAGGTCACTGTCATTGTTCTACAGTCAGTGGGGACTGTGCTTTCTGCCCTGACAAAGACAGGTAGGACTAAATATCCAGTAGATATATAAGGCTGCTTCAAATAGACACAACTGGACCGGGGAGTGTTTCTGCAGGGAGATGACACCATACTGACAGTCCGAAGAGGCTCTGGCAATCCCACATTAACTACGAGCAGAGAACAGAATAGAAGAGACTCTGGCAGTGGGGCATGAGGAACACTGAGTTTTTAGGCAGCACCAGAGGAACAAAAGGATTAAAAGGGTGAACACAGGACAGAGCGGCCACATGTGGTCTGAACTGAGCCTATGAATCACTGCCTGTCCAGACCAGAACAGAAGCAATCGCACATCAACAAAGGGCAAGACTATTTTAGGTGTGCTTCAGAATGAGCTGCTATTTTATGGTCATTGAAAATCAGAAGTGTGTCATCGCAAATGAGTTATCAGTATGAGCAAATTAGATTACACTCAGTTACTGAATTTACAACTGTGCCAGCCAGGTGACTGGTAAGTGGAGCTGTTTCTAGATACCTCTATGCTCTTCAGTACTGAAAATACCTGCCATGGTCCATAAATAGGCACATTAGTATGGCAATGTAACAAAAACCTCATTCACTTCCGATACAGCATTGGATCAGTTTGGTGAATTGGAAAATGCTCATTGGTGATTGGTTTCTTTAAAAAACTTAATTAGTATCAAATGTGGCAGATGAAGCCATTGTGAGAGAATTTAGGCCAGTGCAAAACATCCAACAGACAGACACACACACACACAAATATTTTAATGAGACTGTAGAAATAGGAATGTCCCCAATTTAGTAAAATGTCCCCGGTTTTAATCTCCTATTCTGGTCACCCTACAGTAAAGGCTCAAGAACACTTTGACCATTAAATGCCAACACAATCACCTGGGGCTACAAGCAATTCCCAGAATTCCTAGTGTTCCCAGAAGCAGCAGTACAAGCATGCTCCCAGGAACCCCAGTCCCACAGTGAGTGTATCTGGAAGACATCCAGAGGGCACAGGAGGAGAGGACTTTTCCCTATGCAGACATCTGGGCCTCACCGAGCCATACAGATCAGCAGTCCCTAGAGAGAGTTCTGTGTCACACAAGTTGGCCACCACACACATTACTCTTAACAGCCAAGGGACCAGTGGGAGTGTGTCAAAGTAAAATTGGTGTGAGTTTATATGTGATGACATAAATCTTTTCTCACAGGCTTGTCAACCAGCGTGGCAAGGCTCACCGGTCTATATAAATATAGTGACTATAGGCCTCCCTCTGGACATAATGTAAGTATATCTACTGCTACCTCGCTAGTGTGATTCATATTACTGATGGGCATGTTTCTATTGAGTCTACATTCTTGTCAACAACAGGGTCGTTGGTGCTGAAATCTCTCCAGAAACCAGTCCAGGGACCCCTACTTCCATGAGCAGAGTGACCAAAACAGCTCAGATCCCATGGCTGTGTCCTTAACTTTGAACAGTAGCCACCCTGACTGCTGAAGTGAAGAGAAATCAACAAAAATATGATGAAATTATGCATAACCACAACAACGAGTGACCAAACCAAAAGCATGAAAAATGTAAAGACAATGAAATTGGCATCTGCATAGAAAAATGTTTATTTTAAAGACGGCATACGTTTAGAGATGAAACTCATGAGGTGGTGGGTTAGTGTTTCAAAATCAAGGCACCCTTTTCATCACTGCAAGACCACAGGAGTGTCACAGCTGCTCGCCGACCCATCGCTGCCATTAAATCATTCCTATCAAACACCAGCCCCCCAAAAACAGTCCTCTACAAAAAGCCCACAGGTTAAGGCCTGCTTGTGTTCACATGATGAAGCTTTTGATCACGCCTAATAGGAGATTTGGTGCGCTACATTACCCATGGGCATTGGGTTGGGGTGGGGGTGGCATAATCTTTACAAGGAGCTGCTCGTGACCCGAGGCCCCTTATCCACTCAGCCAGGCGGACTGACAAACAGTTGAGGAGGAGGCAAATGTACCAGGCAACACTGTACATAGTATATGGGTTGAGAAAGATCAGTGCGGCTCAGAGGCATGAATCTGGAAGAATAGGAAGCAAACAAAAACAAACACAGTGCTAAAGAACGGAGAGAAGAGGAAAAAAGGCCAACACAAACACTCAAAAGCAGAGACAAAAATAAATCTCACCGTTTTTTTTTTTTTTTTTTTTAAGACAAGATTAGAAAACACACAAGTACTTAATAAACTGTACAGATTTCTTATCCATCAGCCCCCTGCACCATCCCACACACACACACAAAAGATAAAAATGCAATAGTTTGGAATTTAAGGCGACTGTACAGAATAATCCAAACCAAAACATTTAGTGCTGCCTGGCTCAAACTGGAAATATCAGTAACTACAGCTATAAACACACTTTCTGCCAGTTTCTCCTAGCTTATGACGCCTCCTATGACAACTACAGTACAGCAATCTCCCCCCTCCACTCCGGTGCGGCCTTAGGCGCTGCTGGCCTCTTCTTCCTCCTCCAAATCCACCAAAGCAGCGTGCCGATTGGCCTGGGAGCCTTCGGCGAAAAACACCTTCTTAATGACACCAGCCTTAGGAGCACGAATGGTATGCTGAGAGAGTGAAAGAAGGAGAGGGAGTGAGAGTGAGTGAGTAAGAGAGAGAAATGCTTCTAGCACAGGCTTGCAGAAATAAAAACACTTTGACAGAAGGAGAGGGAGAAAACTCGTTATAAAAGAGCGCTCATCATACAAGACCAATCTTAGACTTTAGTGCCTCTTAGCAGACCAGAAAGGATTCAAACAACATCATCATCACCATCATCATCATCTGACCTCCATAGCTGAAGTCTGCTGAGTAAAGCATTTGTAGCACAAGTCCAGGCTCAAATGAGCATCTTGTGCCTTCCATTGAGAGATGGGGAAAAATCAATGAGGCTATTTGGCTGCTCTTAACAACTCATACACAACAGCTGCCTGACTATTTGAGGCCATAGAAACTTCAGCTACAATACACCACCATCATCCAAACATATATTACTAGATGACAACCTACAACTTGGGACAACTTGAGAAAAGTTTACACTTTCCTAAAACTTGGAGAACAAAAAAAAAAAACTTCTAAAACAAAACATTAACTAATTGTTTCAGTGCCTAGAAGTGTTGTTAGTTTGTGTGGATGGATATTCACTGAAGGGCATGATTTTTCTCTGGGAGCAATGCAAAATGTTTAAGGTTAAAGTGCTGATCTTCAGCATACCTCCATCTTCATGGCAAGCATCACCATAAGAGGATCTCCTTTTTTCACCGCATCACCTGCCTTCACAAACACCTGACGGAGGAAACATCATAGCAGGACTCAGACTTATGCCTATGAAAGGCCTTTTCTTCCCAGTACATTGTTAAATACATAAACAGTCACAGTCCTTCAAAGTACTTAAAGTCTAATTCCAGAAATATCCAAACATAATATTATTTGTACGGTCATTTACAAGAACTCCATCAAACTGAATGAAGTAGAAACAAGTCAAGTTGGACTGATAATAATGTTGATCAAAATGACATACATTCATTTCTGTATTTCTGTAATTCATCACAAATACATTTAGGGGTTAGGGGGTTGCATCTAAACTCTTCTTATAAGGTTTTATATATGGTTTAAACCAGTTAAATTTTACTTTCTCAGACCTGTTAAAGATTACAAATTGACTGAAATGTAAGAACAGTGTTCACAGTTATTGTGAGACCTGCAATTAGATTAACGTATTTTCGTAAACGTTTCATACTTGGTGTTGATTTGATAGCGTTTTAACGAAAAGTGGTGCAGTGAAAAGGCATGCTTCCGGTACGGCTGGGGTTAATCATTTATATCACAAGCCGATATAACATCCATAAAAAATAAGGTGCAACAAGATGCAAGCAGGTAGAATACACAAAGGTTGAAGTTAGTGCTACATACAGCCACCATGTTTTTACAAGCAAAAAAAGCTAATCTAGATGGGTTTGTATGGCTGTAGAGGTCTTATTTTTAGGGAGGCATTAAGGATTAGCATTAAGTGCATCTTAATCTGGCCCCACTTCTGCAACCCAGAAAAATATATCTGTGAAAATACCCACATCTGCTTATTTTTACCAACCAGTGGTATGTAGCTGTACAAGTCACACAAATACTATAGGGCTGAATGAAGTTTATGAGCCATGACTGAGAGGGAAGGAGAGAGAAAGAAAGAAAGAAAGAAAGAAAGAAAGAAAGAAAGAAAGAGAGAGAGAAAAAAAAGAGAAAGAAAGAAAAAAAAAGAGATATTGAGAGAAAGAAAGAAAGAGACTCTGTTGCTCAGCCTGGCCATCTGTCAGGAAGCCCCCTGGTCACGACCCAGCACTCCTTCAACCGGGAGCGGGCCAAATAAAGCCTCCAGCAGGAGAGGGCGTCTCGCCAGGCGTTCACGAGCGTGTGGATCTACAGCGCATATTATTTGCTCTGTGTAGCACAATCAAACGCCTTTGTGTTTGCTGATAGCTGGCGCCCGGCACAACACGCGTTTGGGCTCCAGGAAACTGTAGCACTGTTTGTCTCCGGCCTGCAATCTGAAGCCGCAAGGCAGAACTGATGAGCCCTACCAGGGGGGACTGGACGGCACAGATGGAGCACAAAGATGGGGGGGGGTCTCTATTGTGAACTGGGCAGCCCTCGGTTGTCAAACCTCTGGGAGCGCCATCCTCCTCAGTACCTTCTCAATGGTGCCCGTCATGGGAGCCACGGCGCCAGCCTGCGATCCGGATACGCTGACGCCTGCCAGGTACTTGGGCACGGGCACCGACACCTCAGCGCTGCCCTCCTGGAAGAGACAACAAAGAGGAAAAGCTAACTGACTATAAGCCATAAACCATTAGCACAAGCACTAACAGGAAGTTTGGACCCACCATGGAGAAGAGGTGCACGGTGTTGTTGAGGATGACCAGCTTGGGCCGGGACATGGTTCCATTGACGGAACAGCGCAGGTACGTGGCCTCGCCCTCCTGCTGAAGCTCTCCAGACACAAGGAATACCTCTCCTCCGGTCTGACGCCAGACACACACACACACACACACACACACACACACACACAGACAGACAGACAGACAGAAAAACTGTGTTTACAGCATGTCCCCACAGCATTTCCAATTCACAAAGCTGAGAAAAAAAACTGAGAGGGACCCAGTTTAGCATTTGAAGTAATTAACCCAGGTCTTCTTGCTTCAAGAAAAGCCTTAGCACCATAGATAACAGCTTGACTAAGATTAGCTGGTAAATTATTTGTTATCTCAGAGATTCTAGTGGCTATGATGAGGCTAAGCACACAAAGCCAAAGGGGTCCCATTTTCTCCTCTATTGTTACGTTACGTTATTGTAGACCCACATCTAGACACAGTCGCATACAACTGCAGCAAAGACATAGGAATGTAAGGGGGAGCTGTTGGGTATCCATTGAGTGTAATCATTCCCCATCTAATCTTGCCTCATAGACCTCTTCACTCTCCCATACTGTATAGTGTACTTCACTTATATAAATATATACTCTGCTTTGATTTTGGACAGAACATTGAAATTCCTTTGTGTGTGGAATGTGCTATATTAAGTAATAGCTTTTATGTATAACTACATCAAAATGTGGTGTATAAATAACCTTGCCTTCAGCACAAACACTTTGCCAAATGCAGACGGGGGAGAAGAGCGGGAGCTGAGCTGGGGGTCATGCTAAGTGCTGCTCTAAGAGGTGTGGGCCTTACCTGCATACTGTAGGTCCCGTCAGGGTTATACGTAGCTACCACCTGCACCTCTGCAAAGGAAGCACACAAGCTGTCAGACACAAACGTTCGTAACACATCACCACCACACGCCTGCACTAGCTGCTACATCGGCACTCGGGCTACTGTGGAAGTCGCTTTCATGATCTACGACCGGGCATTAGGCACTCATCAATTATTCACCAGAAATCTGCCGTTTGGTGACCACGGGATTCATCAGCCTTGATGTGCAGGCGTTCGGTGCGGGCGATCTGTGCACGCTAAACAAAACAGAGCGCTCAGAAATCGGATCATGTCGCACCACATGAATATAGTCTGACATTAAGGCTTCCATATCATAGAAACGGCTCGGCCTGAAAAATGACCTGCATTAACGGCCGAATGAAATGATTAATGTGGTTACGTCAGCATAATGGAAGATTCTAGAATGGAACACGGATAATAGAACAAAGACTGGGCTGCTGTAATGGGCCCCTCAGAGCAGGAAAAAAAAAAAAATTGTGCACAAATCAATGTCAATGGGGGCCAGCTCTCTCAGAGGGGCCATTACCAAAATGAAAAGAGCAAACTACAGGGCGGCCATGACACATCTGAAGACTGTACTTTTGAAACATGGACTCTTAGAAATGCTGAAGGAATAAAATGCAACAATGGAATGAGGAAGAGTTTGAAGGGAAGGAAGAGAGAGAGTGAGTGTGTGTGGGCGAGCAAAAAGAAAAAAAGAGAGAGAAATGAAGAAAGAAAGAAATAAAGATAAAGAGAGAGACAGTTTTGCTTAGTAAAAACAAACAACTTGTACGGTATGCGCTTTGCTATTTAACAGATACAAATGTGCTGCTGCGTGTGAACTTACTGCTTTCTCCTAGCTGGAGAGTCATGGTTCTGTGCAGGAGCATATTGAGGCGATGGCCGCTGCTCAGGCCGAATGGAGAGTCAGGATCTAGCAGAGGAGAACCATTACAGGCAGTTATCCCCACACCATTAAAGACAATAGAGGAGGCCGGATAATTTCACATGTCAGATCTCAGGCGGCCAACGCCTTATGTGTGTGAATGATGGCGCTCAAAAGAACTAACTGCTTGGACCTTAAACCAAGAACTGATAGCCAGATGGGCAGAACTGACTAGCACATTAATGTGTAGACTGACAGTGGGCTGGAAAAAATGAAGTACAATTTTAGTATGGTGTATGCACATTGTAAGAGGTACGGCTGTGACTGTGTGTGCATACTGTGCGAGTGAGTGTGTACTGTATGTGTGTGTGTGTCTTTGTTTTCTCCATAGAAAAGCACATCTAAAGACAGTGTAATGCGGTCAGTGAATAATGATCTGATCGTCAAAACTCTGGAAAATGTGCTCTGTCTATGTGTGTGTTTGTGTGTCTGTGCATGCATGTATTCAATGTTGCTTGTATGCGTGTCTGAGTTTGTGCATGCCCGTGTGTGTGTGCGCGTGTGTGTGTGTGTGTGTGTGCGTGCGTGAATGCATGTGTCTATGTTTGTGCATGCCCGTGTGTGTGCGCGTGTGTGTGTGTGTGCGTGCGTGAATGCATGTGTCTATGTTTGTGCATGTGCTTTCTTGGTGCATGTGCTTTCTCGTATGTGTGTGTGTCTGCGTTCGTGTGCGTGCATGTGTATATGTGTTTGGTCTCCCCACCATTGGAGGTGGCGCTGAACTCCTGTGTGTGCCCCCTCTCCTTGAGCAGCAGGCCCAGCGCTGCCTGGCACAGCACCTCTCTGGAGGCAGCGGCTGGGGCCGGGAACAGCTGCTCGTAGTGCTGGGGGATGAAGCTGGTGTGGACATTCCCCGCTTCAAACTCAGGGTGGCCCGACAGACTCAGCAGGAACTCAATGTTAGTGTTCAGACCCACAATCTAAGGCGGACACACACAGGTACACGGGAGAAGTCAGATGAAGAGGGACAGTTTGGGGTATGTTAAATATAGAAACGACACAACCAACCAGAGACATTTAGGTTTCTCTCATTCATTAAACACTCTCAGTCATTAAAGATGCTTCCGCTATATGGCAGAACAAATGGACACACCAAGCCCAAGACATTCTTCTCAGTCATTAAATACTCTCAGTCCTTAAAGACGCTCTAACTGTATTAACCAACAAATGACACAAACAGCCCAAAACATTTAGATTTCCTTCAGTTATTAAATATTCTCAGTCATTAAATACTCAGTCATTAAAGACGTTCCAACATATTAAAAAAGAAATGATACACCCAACCCGAGACACTTCTACTTGCTAATGAAGAGGTTGGTGCTTACATTATACTGACGGAGGCAGTATCGCAGTCTTTTCAGAGCAGCAGCTCGGTCCTCTCCCCACACCACCAACTTGGCAATCATGGGGTCATAGTGCACTGACACCTCATCACCTGATATACACACATACACACACACACACACAAACACACACACAGATATAGACACACACACACACACACACGCATGTGCATACACATAAAGTAGGAAGGCATACATCAGTGTCAAAAACAAAGCACATCATAACTGAAACGGAGAGGCAATAACGCACCTTCCCGTACACCCGTCTCAATGCGGGTGGCCTCGTCCCCCTGTGGTGTGGACAGGTGCAGCAGAGGACCTGCTCCGGGCAGGAAGTCGTTGTTGGGGTCCTCGGCGTAGATGCGTGCCTCGAAGGAGTGTCCGGTCAGAATGATCTCCTCCTGGCTCAGAGGCAAAGGCTCCCCCGCAGCGACCTGAACAGCAGCACAGCAGGAAGATTACATCACAAAATCAAGCTCATTCACCAAGGTTTTCTTCAACATGGTTAGGCTGCCAACTGCAAGTAAGGTCCAAACAGGAAAATCAATGTTTTGGTACAAGTGATGAGGCAGTCAACCGGTAATCCATCAGTTAGCGTTAGCTAGCAGTTCACAAATTTGGCCATCGTTCCTCAGCCTAATACCTATTGACATCACTGAGCAGACAAAAAAATAATAATAATCTGAGCTAACTGACTGCAGATTTATATTAATCCAAAGGTAGAACTACATGTAGATCTCAGCCCTGCTGATATAACACAGGACACATGAGGCTGTTGGGGGGACAAGACTGCTGGATGTTGGATGAAGGGTCACTATCCCTCCTACTAGTACTACATCAGACATGTGATGATGCCATGGTAGGCAGGTTACTTCATACAGCATTCAGAACTCCTGATCTCTTCCTGATCTCATATCTGTACAGACAAGAGCACAGTTTCTGTACTAGATTTTTAAGGAATTGTTTGGGCATTATATTCGATAGGAGAGTGGAGGATGGCAAGAGATGGAGACAGTCAACCACCTCTAAGCCTGGCCAGCCCTTCTCTCAGAGACACTTCCTGTGGTATTGGTCCCATCCATACGCTGTCTAGCATTTTAAAAAGCGTGGACAACACACTGCTCTGCATAATGAAGCTGGAAGGCTTAGTTTTAAATACATGTGAAGAGTTTTGCGGAAAATCTTGGTGCAAGTTGCTTAGATGTGGACTTTACTCTTTGATCCAGTTTAGTTCATGTGGACCTATGTGACACAGTTTCATATGCAGCACATTAACTGGTTGTATGCATATGTAGTATATTCATGTTAAAGATCAACTGATCCATAGTCCTTGTTCTGTTAACAGTGGTAATGATGTGCCATTTTATGGCATCTGTGGTTTCCCTAAATTCCAAGGTTAAAAGAACACAACAAAAACAGTCCCAAGTACAACATTCACAAGATGACCACCACCATTAGTAAACTCCCACCTTCTGTGTGAACATAATCTGCATAGTTGGCACAGACATGATAACCAGGGCATGCCCGAGTCTGTTTTCTTTAAGTTGCTTAAGTAACAACAAGGCATGACTTTTGTATGTATTGAATTTACTAAACATATTACTGTACATATCCGGTACATATAGGGTAAAACAATTAAAATAACATTTTTATTGAGAAAGTGGCTAGTCTGGAATAGGATCACGGCTCTCACCCTTAGCTGCCACTCCACCAGGTCTGTTCCAGTGATCATCTCAGACACTGGGTGCTCCACCTGGAGACGGGTGTTCATCTCCATGAAGTAGAAGTTGTGCTGAGCATCCATAATGAACTCCACAGTACCTACAGACACAGACAGACAGATGGACAGGGACTTCTTCAGAGCAGAAGGCATCTTGGCTACTGCAACAGTATTCACCTAATGACACTCTGTAACTCACACTCATGCAAGCACGCTTCATGATAAAACACTTAAGTGCTCAGGAGCAGTGACAAACAAACAAACAAACAAACAAACAACAATAAAAAAATTATAAAATGACCAGGCCAAAAACCTACACATCCCAAAGGAGACACCACAAGCACACTCCCCCAGACAGGTCTTATTCAAGCCTGAAGACTGAACTTGTGCTTAAACGGTAAGGGGCTGAAGCTGCTTACCTGCTCCCACATAGTTGACTGCCTTAGCCGCACGCACTGCCGCCTCCCCCAGTTTTTTCCTGACTTCAGGGCTAATGCCAGGCTGTGGTAGCATGTGCAGACATATCACACACACAGAAACACACACACACATGCAGTCAGCAAAACAGGCAAAATTGGCACAGGAATCAAGTCCATAATCAAACTGCCAGCATACTTTTGCTTGAGCAACTGAACTGAGATCGATCAAAGCATCTACCACTCTGCATACTGTAATGTAGAGTTTAGACAGACAGGACATCTACTACTATACCCCAGGAGCTTCTTCTATGATCTTTTGATGTCTTCTCTGGACACTGCAGTCTCTCTCAAAGAGATAGACAGCATTCCCATGCTGGTCACCAAACACCTGAACTTCCACATGCCTTAGAAAGACAAGAAAAGTTTGTGTTGGGGAAAACAAGTGACTTTCAATTGGAAATATATTTGTACAATGCAAACATAGTTATCACGCGCACACACACAAAAATGATCTTGTTTAAGCTATGTGGCAAAAGCTGTTATGTTATGGATTACCTTGGGTTCTCCACAAACTTTTCCACAAGCATGACATCATCATTGAAGGACTTGCGGGCCTCCCTGCGTGCAGACTCCAGCTGTTCATGAAAGTCTGCCTCTGACCGTGCAATTCGCATTCCCTGCATAAAACAATAAGCACCTGTGGCTCAGAGAGCTATTTGAATAGACAAATCAAAGACTTAGTGAACTAGTTGTTGTTGAATGTGAATTTTTTTGTTTTTTTTGCTTACTTTTCCACCTCCCCCGCGTACAGCTTTGATCATCACTGGATAGCCAATCTTTGCTGCTTCTGCCTTCAATGTTTCGTCTGATTGGTCCTCTCCATGGTAACCCCCAATGATGGGCACCCCTGCAGCCGACATGATGTGTTTGGATGTGCTGGGAGGGAAATGAAAACAGAAACCAAACATCAAGTATTTCCCTTTTAGTCTTATGAAATCATAAAGCTGTGATATTGGCCAACAATACTACCTTTTGATTCCCATGTCTCGAATGGCTGATGAGGGAGGGCCTATAAAGATGATGCCCTCCTGTTTACACTGCTCTGCGAACTCTGTATTCTCAGATAGGAAACCATAGCCAGGATGGACAGCCTACATAAACACACTTATGTTAGCTATGATGGCACACGTAGGGTGTATGGCTTATGGACACATTTCACAGACATACATATACCTTCCAGCCATACCTGTGCACCAGATTTTTTAGCCACGTCTAGAACTTTCTCCATGCACAAGTAACTTTGTTGGGAAGGTGGTGGTCCGATGTTGTATGCTTCATCTGCCTGCCGTTTAAGAGAAAAAAAATGTTTAATTCAAAGATGATAAATTACGCTGTCAATAAATGTGATAGTGAAAACATGTGGCAAAGGTAGATGTTCCTCTCTTTCAAAATAGGAAACTCTTGGCATTACAATACATTGTGCAGCAAATTTCAACCAGACGAAACTCACCATAGCCACATGCATTGCATGCCTATCGGCATCACTGTACACAGCCACAGAACGGACACCCATCTTCTGTGCTGTCCGCATTACTCGACATGCTATCTCTCCTCTGTTGGCTATTAGGACTTTCTCTATCCTAGCTGTAAAGTAAACACAACATCAGTATTTGGACTTGATAGCATGTGGAATCTGATAGTATCACCTTGTTTTCGTGAAAAATATCCTCACCCACTGATGCATTACGCACTGATCCTGGGGTCCATAACAACTTCCTGAGATAGAAAAAAAAGGTTACAAGTGCATGACCTTAAAGGCTGCGAATGTGACTAGCATATCGACTCTTTTATTTCATATCCCTGAGCTGTTAGCTAACATAGGGAAATTATGTTTTAGATGTTACACTACGGCTTAAATTAAGCAAACAAACACTTAGGAGAAAATAATTACAAGACAATACAGGCAATGTAAAGTTACCATTTGTCAAAGGCAGAGGACTCATACTATTAAACTGACATCAGTTAGCAATTGAATGTTAGCTCATGTATTACATCCTGGCAAAATAATGCTGTACAAAACAGGCTATGCAAATCGCGGAATGCTAAAATAATGACCTCACAAGAGTGCACAGAGTTAGTTTGACTAGGTCAACATTACTTGAGGGAGCAACGTTAACGTTAGTTTCGGTGGTGAAGGTGTTTGAGAAGCTCACTAGCTAGCCGATGCTATCAGTTGTCAACTCGGGGAACGCGATCAATTAAAACAAACATTTCAATGAAAGGGCACATGCAATGCAAAGATGTAAATCACAGGTAAGCAATCATAGTAAATCGTCTTTTCTGACAAACTTACTGTGAGATCACTCTTAGACCCTTGTGGGGATGTACTTTCAACAAGACAGCAGCCATATTCACTGTCAAGCTGAAGATGCAAGGGGAAAAATATATATACTACAGAAGAGGGACGTATAGACAGTTAATCTCAAAGCGACGTTATTTCTTTAGGAAAGTTTCCAATGACAAATAAATACACAGGGTAATTATTGACATAAAATATGAGAAAACTGTACATTTAATGTTCTTTGTCCCTCCTGCTTCACCGTAGTTCTATCAGCCAATGACATTTCGGAATATGTAGGAGGTGGAGCAGTCTCAAACAGGTCTCAAGCAACATCAGCGAGTAATGTAATGGCCTGCAGAGACCTGTAACTCAAAAGTCTGCTTTTGACTCTGATCTCTCTTATTCTGAAGTCTGCTCATCAAACGTCTCTGGGTAACATCTGATCATAAACAAGCTTCTTGTTATAATCATGTGTAGAGGCTATATTTTACCATATCAGACTAGACCTACTTTGAAGGTTATGACTTGACAATAGCCTTAAAAAGGATTCCTAAATAATTATGTTTTTCTGACCACAAAACAATAAAATACAGGATACCAATTGAATCACAATCTACAAATGTTTTATTGCAGAATCACATTGGATAAAATATAGTATTTATGTGCATTTCTATCTTTTCTCTCCCTGCCAGCTCTGCCATCTTTTATTCATCCTTTGATTTTTTGAGAACTAACTAATGAAAGTCGCACAAAGGTTGTGCTTGATTGTATGGTAGGCTATGGTTTGCTTTTAGGTGGAGTGTTTTTGCTCGCCAACAATAAGGCTTACTTGTAGCCTACATTTATCATATACAATTTGAAATATACTGTAGGCCTATTTTTATTAGGTATCCTATATTATAAAATATGTTGTTACAAACTGAAAAACTGATTCAATATCATATTTACTTATTTCAAGTAGGCCTACAAGTCATAAAGTTTATTTGTTTTGTATCATAAGCTTTCATAATCTCAATGACGATATACACAAACAACTAAGAAGGATATACTGTGTCAGTTAGGCAGATTCTCACAGCCATATGGTCCCGAGTATCACCCCAACATCAACACCCACAAATTATTATACAAATATTAAGTCCCTATTAAGATACCAGGAGTATTGTAACCAGATTGACCTCTTCATATCAAAGCATAGTAGGTTAACCGTAATCCACTTGACAAAATTAAAAGGCTATAATTGTGCTGTGACAATTTGTCTGAAGTTTGGGCCATCTTAAACACCAGTTCAGATTTGCATTTGAAACCAGTCCAGCAGTGATTTTGAACAAGTTTTGCTCCCTGATCTGAATGTTAAGAAAAAGGCTGTTAAGAAAAATGTGCTTCTCATATGTTCATTATGTCCATAAAAAATAGTTTTCATTGAAAAAAAATGTTTTCAATCAACTGTGTTTTTGTCCTCAAATAATTGTTGTGATAAATTTCAGTCTGGCTTTAGGGCCTATCACAGTACTGAGACTGCCCTTATTAAGGTTGTAAATGACATCGGTCTTAATACTGATGCAGGAAAAACATCAGTTCTGGTGCTACTGGATCTCAGTGTTCCTTCGACACAGTTGATCATGGCATACTACTACACCGACTGGAACATTGGGTTGGGTCTACTGGTATAGTAATTAAGTGGCTAAAATCCTACTTAGAAGATAGAAGCTTCCTTGTCGCTATGGGCACCCATACTTCAAAACTAATGCCCCTGACCTGGAGTACCCCAGGGGTCTATACTTGGACCCTTACTATTCAACCTATATATGCTCCCACTTGGTCGGATCATCACTAACAACTCAATTTCTTACCATAGCTATGCTGACGACACCCAAATCTACATTGCACTTTCCCCTGATGACTATACCCCCCTTGAAGGCCTCTATCAGTGTATAGACCAGATAAACAACTGGATGTCCTTTAATTTTCCACAGTTAAACAAAGACAAGACTGAGGTGATCATATTTGGAAACAAGGAGAAAAGATCAAAGGTTGCCACTGAGCTTTATTTAAAGGGGTTCACAGCCAAAGAGACTGTTAAAAACCTTGGAGTCATCATTGATAGTGACCTTAACTTCAGCAGTCACATCAAATCAATCTCTAAATCAGCATACTATCATTTAAAAAAACATATCTAAGCTGAGAGACCTAATGTCAAGTAAGGACCTTGAAAAACATATTCATGCCTTAATTTCAAGTAGAGTTGACTACTGCAATGGCCTCTTACCAGCCCACCCCACTGAGGTCTGTGGAAAAGAATTTGTTGGTCAGACCCACTGTCAGAACAAAAAGTGCTGAAGCAGCTTTCTCCTACTATGCTGTGCAGCTATGGAACCGACTTCCTATCTATTCTATTCTATTCTATCCTATCTATTCTATCTATTTATTCATCTTTTTTTATGCATCTTATGCACTTTTTTTAATTTTCAAAGTTTAATTTGTGCTCTTATTTATGCTATCTCTGAACTGTTTTATCTGCTTTGAGTGTGCTTTTACTTCCTGCCTTGTATTGTGCTTTGTTTTGGTCTCTGTACAGCACATTGAGTTGCCTTTGTGTATTGCCTTTGTGTATTATAAATAAAACTGCCTTGCCTTGCCATAACTGTTTATGCAGACACATTAAGTATAGTAAACAACATGTCAAGTATTTAAGTAAAGAATCCAAGAGCTGTGCACCTTGACAAAAGTAAACTCCATATTCCCCTAATGAAACTCCAGCGAGATACCATCACTCTGATCCCAAAGTATCCAGTGGTAGTCTGATGACATCAAACATTAAAATGGGCTTTTTTTCCCAAACAGAATTGCAGAGTGTGAAAGTTAAACTTTATTGTCCTTGAAAGTGACAGGTAATAATTAGACAGTTATCAGCAGTATCATTATTGTATAACACACAACTTTACAGCCAACAACTAACTTAGAATGCCAGCACCACCTGACATGCCCCCTACCCCCACATCCTTGAGGATTTTACAATATAAATTACTTGTCAATTCAAGAAAAAATCATTTATTTACTATACTTTCAAACATAGACGTAGACCCAATAGGTTAATCAACGTTCAAACGTAGACCTCATAGGTTCATCTTTATTTTTATTTACTTATGTTTAACACTCACCCATGTGGAGAAAAAACAATGAAAGGAGAAACTATTTTGACCTATTTATTCTCTTGCTGGAACCTGTTGTTTTTGTGGTCATCTGATGTATTTGACCCACTGTTAAAAGCCCCATGAGTTGAAAAGACACAATCTCGCTGTGGGGGAGGAGCACAGATATGATGTCAGAGAGCAGGAAGTGTTTTTCACCCAATCTCAAAACTCTCATGAGGTATACCGGTAATGGTGATGTTATTAAATTAACCTTCACATAGATTGTGTGCGATAAATATAATGCAAGGTGTCAAGTTTACACTACCATTTTACACAACTTGTATTTTTAGGTTATGACATTAATATGCTGAGTGAATATCTAGTTAATATCAGGTAGGTTTTAAAACCATGAAGAGGATGGAATTAGCTGAATACCTCTCAATGCATTTATGTATAAGAAACTTTTCCCATGGTGTCATATCAGAGCAATGTGCAACCTTGAACAGCTTGCCTTTCTCAATACAACATTTACTCTGTGTGCTCAAGTTGTACTGCATGCGCAAACAAGTCATTGTTTATGCCTTAAACAGAATCTGCACAGATATTGCATTGTAATCCTTCGTACCCCAAGAAAATGGAGGAAATCAAACAGTGTAGGCGTATATTTGGGAGCGCTCTGGGTCAAAGGCTGAGCAGTACAAAGTATCCACTTAAGCACACAATGCCAGAGTTTGTCATGATTACGGGCATAATAAGGTATCTGCAAAACTGGGAAGATGCACCATGTTTATACAAACAATTCTTTAAGCTGTGCTTGGTGCATATGCCTCTACAAAAACAGTGGAACCAGAATTGATAGTGGCCTTACCCTATATGGTGTCAAAAAACACATATAAAAATTATAAAAAATATGCCCTCTCAAAAACATCATTACAATATCATTAAAAACTCTAACTCAAATAGCTCAAAAAAAAAAAACTATTTCCTTTACAACTACAGTAGTTTAGAGAGTCATTACTTCAATTTACTTTGTGTAGTAAGTCATTCTCCATTAGCATTTACTCTTCACTCTAAACTCAGAATACCTGAGGTTGCATTATTGATTTTGAAGTATCTGATAAAGAGTTGCACAGATTGGTAAACATTTGCACTAGATTTAGTAGAGGCTTGCCTGTTTCTGCCGTAGATGTGATGTAGAGCTGTGGTGTGTCATTTTATTTGAACAAGTGAGTGAGGGGTGTACACAAAATCCTCTGCTGTATAACAACAGTCAATCATTACTAAAGTCCATAGGGGTCAGATCTAAACTTACTGTTGCTCTCATCCAGTTGTCCCTCTCTTTGGACCTCAGATCCATGTTCTTGCCGTGATGCTGGGAGCCAGGCTGTCCGTGCTTACTGCCTGCCTCTGTTGCCTGCTTTGGGCCCGTGGACATGGGCAGGAGACACAACAGGAGACACAGCTTTTCTGTGATGACAGAATTGTTGAGGAGGCAGTGGATGCAGCCCTGGTGAAACTCAATGGAATTTTGACCTTAGGAAATCAGAATGCTCTTTATCAAATTCTTGAGGCAAAAAAGGTAGGGTGAATTTTCTTTTCAATCAATTTATTTGACCCCTTAGTAATGATATTGACCATCAGTGGAGACAGGGATTTCTCAAAATGGCTGGCAATTACAAGATTTGTATTTATTTTTTATTACATCAAATATATTGAATTCACCCGCAGACAAACAATAACTCATAAAGTTTATTTTAAATGAAGATTATTTTTTTTGCAGTAGGCCTACCACAGATTTTACTTTATGTGACAGGTTGAGAATGAGACAGGCACAGACTTGTCAGTGATCTTCACCAGCAGGCAATCAGATTGTCCATTAGGGTCAGACAAAGCATGGAGAGACTGTGAATATTTCCCATTTGGTCCCAAGGTGAGTTCGTGTAGGCCTATTTGGTGTGAGAGCTCATTCACTTGGACAGTTTTGACATAGATTTGACTTTTTAATATCTTTCAATGGATTTTCAATGTCTCCATTTATTCTGGATGTTTTGTTCAAAGAAAACAATCATGCTTAATATTTTAATACATATTTAATACTTGACCTTTGGTCAGTAGGCTTTGTAGGCTTGCAATTGTAAACCAAGGCCAGAACCAGAAGCTAATGCGGTTGCTTGTGTCCATACAGAATCCCAAAACATGTAAAGCTGGTGTGTTTGTGACAGAGGGAAGTTCAAATGTTCATTTGATTGACTGTGCGTTAGGTAAGTGATGGTTTGCAACTTGTATGACAGACGTTTTCATTGGATTATGGTTGACCATATGGAAACCGAACACCGTAGGCTACAGTGTAGAAATCTGACGTAGATCCACTTAAATTTTCATTCACAGTAGCTTAGTCGCTTAGAGGGTCGCTCGCCCCCAAGCTGTGGCCTCCCCAGAATATGAGGAGGCGTCGGGCAGTGGCAAATTATAACAAATTATCCTTCTCGTGTGTAGAGCAGTCTAAATTAACAGACAAAAAGCTTAGGAATTTCTACTGCACCGTTCTAGTATTAGGCCTACTCTGCCTGTTGTAACCTAACGTAGGCTACCTGTTATCAGCGTTTAACCGATACTAAGTTGACCTAGGGTTAGGGTTAGTGACCAGACTGGCGTTGAATGCAGCAATGTTTATGCACCGTCAATGGATAAACAAAACTCTTTAATAAAGAAAGGATCAACACGAACACACAAATATGTATTTGAAAGGTCACTTAAGTCTAATAGTTCCGACAAAGTGTCGAAATGTGCGAACTTGTAGGCACAGAACGAGCAAAAAATCAGACATAATTACGGTGAATAACAGGGACAGCATTTCGGGTCAATTGGCATAGGCTACCAGATAGTTGGATAGCACTTTGAATGCCAATTTAACATGGTGAATTTGCATAAATTTACCTGCACGTTCGTAAACGAAGAATACACACACACTATAGCACGTTTGTGGTACACCGAGGGAGTAGTGAGTCTGGTGTTGTCATGAAAAACATAGCAAACCTAACATCGTAGTGTGGTGTTAAAAACCTGTACAAATGTTGGTCATTGTCAGCGAATCCCGGACACTTAAAAACTCGGTGGCGTGGCATGTATATACAGCGCCCCCGTGTGTTCAAGGAGCCGCATCAATTAAGCACCCTTATGCACCGATGCAGACCTGTATTTTGGGGCCGATGTGTGGTAGCAGCACCTGTTGACAGACAAAAAATGGCATAAATCCAAAACCGAATTGCCCGAGACTTGTGGATAAAATTTTAGTGCAATGGACTTCAAAAAGTTGCATCTGACAAACAGTTGACTGAGTTGACTTTAGTAAAGACTTGAGTGAAATTTAATGATGATGAGTCTCAATAGCTCTGTTGATACTTTCTAAAACTGAAAATCTTTGTAAAATTATGTGTTTAGATTTTCTGTAAACTATTCTCCAAAAATCTATATGCTATATAGACCTAACTCTCTTCTCTTTGTAGAGCCTATAGTCACTGCTGAGAAAGTCCCTTGCCTGGGTTGTCCAGAGGAAATTGATCAATATAGTAAGGACTTGAAAGAGCCATTGGGTTTTTCTGTTGGACAAGCAAATAAGGCACATAATGAAGCATATCTTTTTATACTTAAAAATGTTGTCTCTGCTTCAAGACAGGTTTGTATGTCTTCACCAAATGTCTAACTACATGCAGCATAATAATAATAATAATAATAATAATAATAATAATAATAATAATGTTTGAATTAATAACTTCTAGGTGTTAGCTGGATTCAGATACAAATTGAGATTTAACATGCAGAGCAGCAATTGCAGCAAAGATGAGTTTCCAGATGTGACAGAGGACTGCCACCCACATGAAAAACCAGTGAGCCTGGCCTATACGGCACCCACAAAGTCTGTCTAATTATGAATTTAAGATTTTATTTAATGTCACACTAAATTCAATTCATTCCTAGACTTATGTGAAATGCAATTCCACTGTTGATGTGGCACCATGGCGGCATGAACAACCAGATGGAAGTGTCAACTGTGAACTTGGTCAATATCCTAACCTAGAAGTGGTGAGTATTCTCTAATTTATTAATTTACATGTATTTGTTTAGTTTTGCACACTATGTAGCACGAAATATTTACTCTTGATACTTCCCATAGACCCAGATAGACTGTAAGGGCCAATGGCTTTTGAACCTTTAAAATGGTGTAGGCCTTGCCTGAAAGCTGTCATTTTAAAGTATATTCTAAACATGTTATTTGCAATGGCTAAGATAACAAGGAGGAGACCTCCAGGATGGACTCCACTGAGGACGATTGACATCACTAAGAAGGAGTCATCAGAAGAGGAACAGGACATGCCATCAACAGCCAGCAATGCAACCAATCTGGGAACTGCAGCTCCTGCCACCACAACTCCCACACCTCAATCCTCCAGCACTCAGAAACCTTATAACTGTCCTTCAAAACCCTGGAAGCCGTTTATTTCCCTGCCGCCTGGCCCACCAATGACAAATACCTCAAAACCAGAATCGGATGGGGTTTTCAGTGATGCAGATTTGTTACTGTGATCTGTTGGGTCGCCTATCCATTTTTAAGAGGCTGATTGTGGTAACAAACTAAATGTAACTTGTGTGCTCTTATTTGACAAATGCTAAATAAAGTATTGATTTATTCATGGTGTAAGGTAATGCATATTAAAGGATAGCTTTCTCTTTCCAATTAAATTGAACGGGGACAGCGGAGGTTACACGGTCTAGCTGTTTGACTGTTTCCCAATATTTTGCTTTGCCCTGTCCCAGTTAATGGAAACCCCGTAGAATTTCATTGAACTGCAATATCCCTCCGCAGGAATAATATGTAGATCGATACTGATTTACCACCCAGTGAATAATTGTCGCATTACGTCTCATTTTCTAACTAACGTCTCTTATTATTCTCAAAATTCTATGAAAATACGACACAACAAATTGTGTAAAAGTTAAACATGTCTCTTTACCGGAAGTTTTAGTGCCGGTAAGTTAAAATGTTCTGCGCTATTTACGTACTTCCTCTTCAATCGAGCCCCAAAGACTCGGCTAGATCATGTCAAGCGACTCTGCGGATTATAACAGGTATAACAGGAATGAACTCCTTTCCCATTATGCTTTTATTGAAAAAAAAAAATGTATATATGCATACATATGTATTTGCATGTGTGTTTCTCAGCGTTGTGTAAACCATTATGCATGTCTGAATATGACCATCATACTACAGTAACGCCAGCTAGGCTGCTAGCGGTGTCGGTTTGACAGCAAGCGTCCCAGCCAGCAAAACTACGCAATAGTGAGAAAAGGGCCTGGGTGGGCTCTCTTTAGGGTGGTGGATAAATGCAAGCCATTCTGAAATCACAGAAGGATAGATAAGGAGAAATAATTCTTGAGGTGAGTTGAAATGCCAGTTAATCACAGGATTGGGAATAACGTTATAGCTGGTACTGTAGTTAACGTTGGCTGAAGTTAGCCCGCAGTGTCTTGTTTTCCTAAATGTTACTGTTACTGTTGTCAAACTAATGTCGTTCGGCCGACCAGCTTGTCGACAATGCCCAATAATGCCCCAAATTAACACTATTTAGTAGCGTACTTCGCAAGCCTTGAAATGTCAAAGCATGCTAATGACGGCCAGGGGGGCGTGTTAACTAGGTAATGCTAGCGCTGGGTGACAGCCATCTGGGACGTTTTACATTAACTATCATTAGAAGGATTTTGGCCACGGGAACAAAATAATTGAAACAAAATTCATTCGTTCATGTAATGCTTACATCTTCCATCCACCCGTAAAAGAAAATGGTTAATATCTTATTTCAAGGATAGGGACGCACCCTGCATTGAGGAACGCGAACTCAGCTTTTTTTTTTTTGCCAGGCAATACGGGCCACTAACTGGGCTAATGTTAATGTGCCAAGATCTACAGATGATCATTTCTGTCAAGCACAGTTATATGTTGGCCTCTCTGGAAATAACATGAGGTGTATACTAGTTGTACTTTAAATATGGGATATTTTTAGTGTTGTTTCTCAATGGCTTATAACATATTGTGATGTATATTTGCTTAAGATGAAGCTTCTGCCTTTTTTTTTTTTTTTTAAGCTCCAGAGACCGAGACCATGGAGGCCCAGAAGGAATGGAGCCTGATGGTGTCATTGAGGTAATCAATGCGGATTATTCTGGCAGTAATGTGTATGTTAACAATATATATAATTACACCCACTTTATATTTGTAATTATTTGCTGTTTGTTTAATGGTGTATATTCAGAGCAACTGGAATGAGATTACAGACAACTTCGACGACATGGTCCTGAAGGAGACACTCCTGAGGGGAATTTATGCCTATGGTTTTGAGAAGCCATCAGCCATTCAGCAGAGGGCTATCATTCCATGCATTAAGGGTATGCCAAAACACCACAATACTGACAGAATGGAACGTGTGAGGAATGTCTTCACATTACACACTAAACAATGTGGCCTAATATGCCCCATGAATCATCATGTTGAGGCCATGTCTTATGCTTGGGCTTTTTTTTTTTTTTTTTGGAAGGTTATGACGTTATTGCTCAGGCACAGTCAGGCACAGGGAAGACAGCCACATTTGCCATTTCCATTCTGCAACAGCTGGAGATAGAGCAGAAGGAGACCCAGGCTCTGGTACTGGCACCAACCAGGGAGTTGGCCCAGCAGGTATGCTCCTCCTGAGCTGCTGCCTTCAGAGTGAAGGTAGTGTGGAAGATGCTCTTAGGGGCTTCTGGCTTTGCAATCATTCACAAATAGGCAAGTGGTGTGCGGGTGGGGGTAATGAAATAGAGCATTGTGAACTATAACATGAATCATTCTATTTTATACATTTATTATCATTACTGAGTTTGGAAAAAAAAGCATTAAAAGTAATCTGGTAATCAGGTACAGATTGATTCTGTAATCAATCATGGAATTAGTGACCCAGTCACACATTTTATTTATGTATTTATTTGAGAAAAGAAATAATATATGTTAATATAAATTTGCTTAACATTTCTACTTTTGTTTTTCAGATCCAGAAAGTAATTTTGGCTCTGGGGGACTACATGGGGGCCACCTGCCATGCCTGCATTGGTGGTACTAATGTGCGCAATGAGATGCAGAAGCTCCAGGCGGAGGCCTATCACATAGTGGTGGGGACCCCGGGCCGTGTCTTTGACATGCTAAACCGCAGATACCTTTGTAAGTGTTTCATTGCAAATAAGCCTGGTTTATAGACTGAATGGTAAAATGATGCGCTACCATCTTTCGGGACTGACTGACATAATGGAGAGACTTTAACTTCTTACTGATTACTACTACTACTATGAGCTGTGGGCTACTGTTGGCTGTTTCAAGGATGTGTAATAGAGAGCAATATAATTCTTTTTATGTTTTGTTATTATTAGCTCCAAAGTGGATCAAGATGTTTGTCTTGGATGAGGCTGATGAAATGCTCAGTCGAGGATTCAAGGATCAGATCTATGAAATCTTCCAAAAGTTGAGCACAAACATCCAAGTGAGTTCTATGACTTATCAACTATAACAGCTGCAAGTTTTCTGAGAGGGCATAGTCTCTTTATAGTCTTATCTCTGTGTAACCAGCTGTGTTGTACATCAAACCCCCCTATACAGTTATTGCAGCATGTACTGTCACTGAATGTCTGTTTATTAATGCATCTTGTGAAATGTATTTTAATACATGTAGATTTGTTTAAAAGCCAAAGAATGGGCACCAGCAATAATATTTTTGAAGAGTCAGTCAGTTAAATACACAAGGTAACTAACATTTGATTTTGTCACTGATTTAGTTTCACTGTCAGCGTTGCTGGGGCACTGACAGATGAAATTGCAAGGCTGATTACTCCGCATTAATCTGGGATAGCGCTCTGATTGGTGCATCGTTCCACCATGGTTTATTTATAAATGGCAAATCAACAATCCTCAAGTAGCCACATTTGTAATATGAGTGGGCTGTGTGTGTTGGCAGGTTGTGTTGCTTTCGGCCACCATGCCTTCTGATGTGCTGGAGGTGACCAAGAAGTTCATGCGGGAGCCAGTGCGCATTCTGGTGAAGAAGGAGGAACTTACCCTTGAGGGTATTAAGCAGTTCTACATCAATGTGGAACGAGAGGTGAGTACAATTCCTTGCCATTCATGAACTGACCCTGTGGCCGTCTGTTATAACTAAACGGCCTAGATAACATGTAGGATGACAGAAATATTAATAAAAATAAAATGTTGAAAGCGCCTTGCTTAACATCCTGTTGGAACGCACTGCATTGCATTTTAGTTGTCCACCCAAAGCTCCAGAATCCACCAGGCCACTCACTGACAATGAAAATTTTAAGATAGTTTTTTGTTTTTTTTTCTTTCATGCAGGAGTGGAAGTTGGACACCCTCTGTGATCTGTATGAGACTCTCACAATCACCCAGGCCGTGATCTTCTTGAACACAAGGAGAAAGGTAGACTGGTTGACCGAGAAGATGCATGCCAGGGACTTCACCGTCTCTGCCTTGGTGAGGAGATCATTTTGAGGGGGCGGGGGATCAGACCAGAGCACTGGTCCAGAGCTTTGCTCACTTTAGATCTCTCGTCGCTGTTGCAGCACGGAGACATGGACCAGAAGGAACGTGATGTGATCATGCGGGAATTCCGCTCCGGATCTAGCAGGGTCCTGATCACCACCGATTTGCTGGTAAAGAATTCATGTTAATTTTTTTTTTGGGGGGGGGGGGGGGGGGGGGGGGGGGGGGGGGGTAGTATAAGTCTGGGTAGTATAAAAAAATGCCAGACACACACACCGCTCTTTAAGAAGCCCGTGTAATTTAGAATAGGAATTGTATGAAAGTGGGGTCTCCTGATGAACTTTGAACATTCATAGAGTGCCTGTTTGTAATATCATGTTTATGAATACTAATTTGACTTGATTGCAGGCTCGTGGAATTGATGTGCAGCAAGTCTCTCTAGTCATCAATTATGACCTTCCAACAAACCGAGAAAACTACATCCATAGGTTGGTGTGTTTGTTTTTACTGCAATAGCCTAGTGGCCTTGTGAACGGAATATGTCATTGCAGTGTTCTCTTATGCTCTTGTTGCATAGAATTGGACGTGGTGGCCGTTTTGGCAGAAAAGGAGTTGCCATTAACTTTGTTACCGAGGAGGACAAGAGGATCCTTCGGGACATTGAGACTTTTTACAATACTACTGTAGAGGAGATGCCTATGAATGTGGCTGATCTGATTTAATCTCCTGGGCTGGCATATTTTGTGCAGTGCTCTCTGTGGCTCCAATAAAACAGGTGCATTGTTCTTATTTTATCGGAAAGTGGTGAATCTTGTCTCAATGCTGAACCTGAATAAGGAAAAGTGACATTTTGCAAACTGACGAGACTGCGGTCGCAAGCTCTTTTTAGGGGGCCTCAGTAGGTGTTACCATTATACTACTGGGGTTGAATGCCTGTAGAGATGGGGGCTTACAGAATCTTCTTTCGTAGGTATATTTTTCCTAGACCAATAAAGGTGTGTGTAATAGATGTTCTCTATCGTTTGATAATTTACCTGTGGACTAAAAGGTATAAGTGCTGTATTAAGTCTGCCAATTACGTTCAACAAACATACCTGCAGTTATTGTAGTACTTGGGTCAGAAGCAATGGCCTTCCAAATTCCTTTAAGCACTTTCCAGATAACCTTGTGCAATGTATTTAACCTTTTGTTTGTTTTTTTAACACGTGACCCAGAATCTCTTAACCATGGGCCATAGTGTACTAGTAGCAGCCCCAACCCTCCTATATAATCTTGGATTGTACATTACCCATTTTCAAATAAAATGAAAGTATGGTTACTTGTGTTTGTTTCCTGATTTGGAGGCCAAATGGTTGATGTCGACCCAATTGAAATCACAGTACTTGTATCTTTAAGTCAGTATCCAGCTATGCAAGTTGAAATTAAATGTATCCTTTGCAAATGCATGCTTTTCTCACTGACATTCTCAAGTGACTCTACCTAGAGAAGCATTAACTCCAACTTTGACACCACTGGTCATAATGTGTGTGCGTGTGTGCATGCTGTGCATTTGCTGACTGCTGGAATGCTTGACCACCATACCTTGCCAGTTTTGCTCTTAATTGGCAAGTGACCCATCTGACCTCATAGTTGGTTCTATGACATGCAAACTTGCCATGCTTTACACATGAATTAAACAGTGTAGTCAAGCTTGTACCTTACTCCTTATCGACTGCTAAAATCCCTAAAGCGGACCAAATAAAAAGTCAAAAGCATGGTTTACTTCAAATAATACAAAAGAGGTTTATAACAACATTTACATATTACAGACAGGAAGTGGGTAGGACACTGGTGGGTGCCTACTAGTAGTGATGGCGAAGCTCAGGAGGTCTGAGTCGCTTGCTGCATTATAACGGCAGTCAGACTCAAAAGCTGCAGGTATTCGTCAGCTCCATCAACAAGACTCTTGTCGACCTCCTATTAACCAAAAGGGACAGACAAATGCTTTCCAATAATGCACTCCAGACAAGTCACTTGAATCATCTGTCCCACTATTTTTAATCGCAAACTAATCCACCACTACCTATAGATATGTAATCAATAAAAAGTAATCACAACAACAATTACACTAGTGTATCACTTTCACACCACAAACCATATGCCCTGTCAATCGTGTTCTACAAGTTGCTGGGAATATCTATATTTCTGCATGGCTAAAATATAACGTTTTATGCAATTTCCCAAATTCCAAAACTTACCGCCATTTTTTCAGCAATGGCAGACTTCTGCTTGTCACTGAGGTGACCCTCGATGATGCGGTCATGTAACTGATTAAGAATCTGTGTAGCGGCGTATCCGTCATCAATCATGTTCTGGAAAGAGCAGAAGAAAATGGTGAGCATGACGCTGATCTAAGGCCTGTGTTAAGCAAAACTATTTTAAGCACAAGAGCCAAGGACTGCAAGTTTTGAGGTTGCAGGCCTTTCATGACTGCTAACTTCATCTGTGACTTGTACAAATAGTTCCCATCTACTCTATATTGTCTGGCACAAGGACATTCTTATGATGCTTGGATGTATGATATAACTCTACCCTCATCTATCCAAGTCGAGCTGGAGAAACTCTTGGTTTGTGAGGAAAAAGCATTAACTCACACCAGCGTAGTTAAGGAAAAAAAACATTTACTCTGCTGATTGGCAACTGGCAGGCCAGGCGTCATGAGGCATTCATTCCAATGAATTGAGCGCATAAAAATGTGGTAATTGTGGCCACAGATGTTTCGTTTTCCATTAAAGGAGCAGCAAGAGCATGTGTAGAGAGGCACACGGCCCAACCGCTGCCAGTGTTCACTAGATGCAGATGTGGTCAGGTAAGTCACACACTCACAACTAAAGTGTGGAACTAATTCATGTCTGCAAAAGGAACACTTCTTGAGTGGGGGGTTTTGTCAAACTTTACCTTTACTCTTCTGACAAGCAAAATCTGCTGCGCTGCCATGAGGATTATAACCCTGAAAGAAAACGCAGCTTGCAAATCCCTAAAATTGTGAATCTTCTGTAGGGTGCATTTGAATGTGGTTTGAGGTGATTATTCTTACCTTGACCTCCACCTGCAATTTATCAAAGGTGCCTTTGTGACAGATCAGAAGGAGGTTGTCTATGACATTAGGAGGCACAACCTACACAAACATGTTAGATAACGCATTAGTTTACACATTAGTGTTTTTCTCAGTTCAGCTTCTCTAGCATATCAGCTAGACAAAGAGAAATTTGGTTATTGTCTACAATACAAGAACACATCAAATTAAGAACAAATCATTTGATTGTATCTCAAAAGGTCAAAACTTTAAATCCTTCTGCACTTCAGTGCTGGCCTGGATAAGTGGATAAATGGCTGCACTCACGCCTGCAATTTCCAATATGGTTCCCTCCGTGATTTCGGCCTCTCCGTTAAGCCGGGTTGCACTCTGTAAATAAGTTATGGCTTTTCGCAGATCTCCCTCGGACACCCTCACCAGCTCCTCAATAGCCTGGAGGAGGGGTGAGCAGATCAGTTCACATGTTCATGCATTTCAGTTGAGATTTACACAAAGATACCCACAGGGTCAGTGACATTGGACTGTGCATGGTTAGTGCATGGTGAGTGCTGAACTTTTGGTTGTTACCTGTTTGGAATACTTCAAATTTTCCTTCTTGCATATTTCGAGAAGTCTCTCTTCCTGAATGTCATTTGCCAGCGGCTTGAAACGGAACTTGGAGCATCTAGATGTTAAAGGTTCAATGATCCTATGGAATATAAAGTAACAAAACACAAACTTACAAGGCCTTTCCAAGTCTTCCAATCAAGGGGTCAAGTTTTGAAATGGTTCATCAGCACACAATGGCCGACACTTTAGACACAGACAGACTTTAGCTATTCTGCTGCAGGCCTCCACACAGAGCTAAAGTGCTGTGCCAATAGAGTCGTAAAAAGCCTCTGAGTAGCGCAGGCCTGAACCCACCTGCTGACGTAGTTGCAGATGAGGCAGAAGCGGGTGGTGCGAGACTCCTTCTCCATGGTGCGCCTGAGGGCGGCCTGTGCTGCGTTCGTCATGGAGTCCGCCTCATCCAGGATGATGATCTTAAACGGGGGGCAAGGCTTCCCACTGAAAGAGAGGTCAGACAACAACGTGTACAAAACCAGTGGCTGTCTGTGACGGTCAACATCAACTCTCAATTGTGAGAGCCCTATGTTATTCTGATGGCGTAAAAACACTGTTGACATCAACCCTCAATTTAGCTCAGTCAGGCCTACGTCATTCTGATGAAGGCAACAAAGATGCCTCAAAGGTAAGAAGAACTATATCGGCAATAGGACGACTTTAGGGTTGAAATGAAGAGGATTCTGTAGAGACAGGTGGGTGGGTGTACTCACTCAGGTCGAGTTCCTGCTGCGGTAAGCTGGGCAAAGCGCTTCACCTTCTCTCGGACCACCTGGATCCCTCGCTCGTCTGAAGCATTGAGCTCCAAAACCCTCTGACGAAAGAGCTCTGGTCTGCAATGGAAGAGAACACAATAATCCTCAGTTTTATGTGTATAATGGGCTATTCAAGAAACAATTATCTGCTGAATGAATGGCACAAAAGGAGAAATCCGGTGTGAATCAATCAATAGCCCCGTTGGTTGGTAGAAAAGTTTGCCAATTTGATACAATATAGTTGCTAATTAACTGTTTGCTCTAAGTAAATAGAGGCACATTAATGTACTTTTAATGTACCTTGAATGACAGAGCTATTGACTGATTCAGGGTTTCTCCTTATGTCTAGATTTCTATAAACAGCAGGTAATCTTTGAGAGTGCAAGCCATCCTCTGAACGTGCAGAGGCCCGAGCCTTTCCTACCAATATATTATTATTATTTTATGAAGCCACAACTGCCCTCTACTGACATAGGAGAGTGCAGTGAGTGTTTCCTGGCACCCAACAAGCTGAGGAATCTCTTCTCGGGCTTGAGTGTCTACGGGTACACACAGCCCTGCAGTCAAACGAAACCAGGGGAATCAGCTGTTCTTTTGTGAGTCTGTCCCCGGCTGCACCCGAGAGGCAGAGGCTCCAGCTCTGCCCAGCTCCCTGGAATGCAGCGCCGAGCTGAGACTTTGTAATCTGTCATGAGGGGGCCAGTCAGGGTAATAGCGCAGCTCTCTGTGGACTGGACTGGCAGAGCTGTATATAGAGACTTTGGCTAAATGAAGTCATGGGCGCCATGTTGTAAGACTTGAATCAGACTTTCTATAATGTAGTCCTATTGGACGTTTGACTAAAATATATACATAAACGCCACTCATAGGGATCATGGTAATGGTGTAGTTTGGGACTTCAGTAGACTTTTTTTATGTTCGACTACTGAACAAATAATCAAATTATTTGCTAAAGCAAAACGTCAGCTTCTTCATCTTCGCCACACCCACGCAAATAAGCGTAAAACACACACACACAGGACTGATATTTCTCTAAAAATAACTATACTATACTAAGGAAAACTATTTTTCTGTCAACGTACAGGGCATTATGGCATCTAACAGATTATATCAACTAGTGGTTGTAACACATCACTGCCTAACCACTTTGACAAAACAGGTTACAGTCCAGACCTTTAAAAACAGTTTGTGAATTGTTTTTTTTTTTATTTAGCTGATGTTAAGCCTGAATGTTTTTCTCTGGAGCTTTGCTTGAATT
Organism: Limnothrissa miodon; assembly: GCA_017657215.1. Lineage (NCBI taxonomy): Eukaryota > Metazoa > Chordata > Actinopteri > Clupeiformes > Clupeidae > Limnothrissa > Limnothrissa miodon. Next base: position 132,464 of record JAGFZM010001731.1, on the reverse strand, counting down.
TCAATTGAATGTGCATAGATGAAATTGACAGAGACGTTGTATCTTACCCATAGAGCTCTCTAGCTGCTGCCAAGATTGTGGAGGTCTTTCCTGTACCAGGAGGCCCATAGAACAATAAATTGGGCAACTGCAACAAGGAAGCGTGTCTGTTAACACGAGCAAAAGGCACTGCAAAAAATAAAGTAACTGCAAACATGTGGAACAAATAAAGTATAACCAAATCTAATATTTTATTTATTGATACAATTGAATTTGGAATGCAAGTACAGAAACCCAGGTGCCAATACAGAAGCTTGTAGAACTACCCTCTCTGACGTGTGCTTTAGTAAACCAGAGCCTGTCCACAGCCCAAACAAAAACATGATAATCAAGATGCTGGTGAATGGAAGGAAAGTTCTCGGTGTTCATTAGATGATCAAGAGGCTTATTAACATAGTAGGCTAACTGAGAACACTGCTACACCTGAGCCCCACCCCCAAAACTGGGGCATCAATTACACCCGACACCCCCCACCCACTCCTGCAAGGGTGTATCAGCTCACTCAGGTTCATGAGTAGCATACAAGCCTTTACTATAAATAGTGCAACAGACACACAGTTTCAGCTGTGAGAAGAAACAGCTGGCTGGTCTTTTCCACACCCAATCAGGGGGTAATGTGCCTAGTGCATGCCCGTCATCGCACACAAATAATTTGTCTACCTTGAGACAAATCTACAATCATTAGTTTTAAGTTTCATGGTGCAATTATTTATGTGAACGTTTTACAATGTAAAGCATTGAAATGTCCATGACTACATGAAACAAAGCATAAAGGCATGACACACAACATTCCAGATGAACTCTACACACGGTATGGCTTTGCAAAAGCACTTACATCAGCTCCCTCTAGTGACTTCTTCAATACAGCAACCACCTCCTCCTGATAAGCCACTTCATCCACACACTTTGGTCTGCTGTGAGATAAAAATAGTCATAATCTGCATTACTATACCGAATTGTGTGTGCAGGCAAAACAGAACAAGAGGTGATCTCAGTCCAATATACAAGTTACAGTCTGTCAACTGCAGACTACACTGATATAGTGGCAACGCAACACAGGGTAAGCCAATTTAGGGCATTTTTTGCAGTTTTCATGCACCGTTCATGCTGTATATTCGTCCTATGATTTTACATAGTATGTATTAGATTGTGTATATTCATATACAGATTGAGTCTTGGTCTTATCAGAGCTGGTTTTGGCACAAGCGACACAGGCCAAATCTTAGAGGTGCATTGCAATGCATTTAGTATTTCAGTTAAATATCTAGAATAGTGACAGCAAAACTCAAATCTCAAAACTAGGGCCTTTTATCACAGTAAAAATAATTGTACATGCCCGATACACCACAATACTGTAGACTTGCACAATACTGTAGCACACAATATCGACAGGTAAAAACACCTTTATGGAAATTCCATAAAAGCCAATTATCCCTACAGGTGCAGGTTTGGAATAACAGCATACCATTACATCAAACAAATCTTGTTGGAAAGTGCATAAGTAACTTACTATTTCTCTACCCATGGCACAGGCTTGAATTTCTTCTCTCCACTCGACCCAGCAGTTTTATCCCTCTGAGGCTTGATGCTCTGGCTAGATGCTCCTTTGAGAAACGCCTGCATTTCTACTATCTAAAAATCACACGCATACATATATTCGGCGCTTTTAGGGGACAGAGATGACTTCGGTGTAGCCAACTGACCAAAAGTCAGATTCCTTTAACAAAGGTACTTTCCGACTGTTTTGTCTGGTGTCATCGCTTAAAATAATTGCATGGGCACACGATGAGTACAGATGGTACTCTGTCGTTTCTTAACACTGGCATAACCTTATTAGCTGCTCGTTAGCATGTCAGATTACACAAAATATTAAAACGTCACACACCAATTCACATAAGCCCCTAAGGTAATTTAAATAATGCACATCTTACAGTTACTGTGTGCCTTGCTAACGTTACTCGTGCAAAAAAAGACATGACAACGTCTGTGTTAGGTTTGTTTTCACCCGCTAACGTTAGCTGGGCTAACGTTTGTTGTAGGCCACAAAAGTGTGCCTGCTAAATCAAACGAGTATTCACATAGTGATTCAGTAAGGCAAACTGCTACTAACGAACACAAAGTAGGTGCAATGCTGACGAAATCCTTACCGAATAATGTTCCAGGCGAAATTAAAATGTTGACATTTGTTGACAAAACTAGTCTCCGGCAAGTGCAAAGGATTCCCGCCAGTCGCATGTGTGTCACGACTTCTTCCGTCTACGTCACACCATCGTCAAGAAATAGTCACGTGACGGGGATTCTGTCTGCCCTTAGGATGCTGTACAGTAGCTTTGAAGTCACACGAGTAAATCGAGTGTGCTATAAACGTCCTAAACAGTAATGTAACAACACCCACAAAATAATTTACGATTTACTTTTTAGTTGCAGATGAACAAGAGAAAAACGGTAGGACATCGCTTAATGCAGATTTTTAGACTAGGTCTATTTCAGGTCTATGCGAGATGATTATACATGTAGGATTTAGGGTTTGCTGTGCGCTCAATGAGAGATACCTACTGGCCTATTGTCACACTACAGCCCTTCTTCAATAACACGATGCAGTCTGATACGCAATACCCACACCATATCCATATTGCCATTTGCCAGTGCTGGTAAATTAGGATGGGCGCATCTGTTGTCCTCCCATCCCCTCCGCATTCACCGTTTCCAAGGCAATCGTCACGGTCTCAAGGGATAATAGATGGGTGGTGGCCTGGGTGAAACATTGGTGTGGCCTATTGTTCACATCAAAATGTGAAGTAGACCTCAGACAACTCCAATAAATAACCAATACTGAATAATAATGCAGAGGTTAGTATTAGAATTGCAATGGTGAAGACCAAGAATATGTTGATGAAAGTATTACTGTATTGTATTGTAAGTATTGTAAGGCTATTCAAGGCCAAAATGTATTTTTGCTTAGGCTGTTGTTTTATGTGGTTAATTGTTTACAGTGTGCACAGTGTCACAGTTCACTTTGTCACTCTCTCCTTTAGGCTATGGATATCATCATAACAGGCTTACTGTCTGTGTCTAATCTTCTGAGTTTAAGATTGATCTAGAAAAACAGCTCCAGTCCACTGATCCGCATGTCCAGGTTTTACACTGAAATACCCATTATCCCAATCACTCCCTCCAGGCAGGTGCTGCCTGCACTCTGATTTGTTGTTTCCTGGGGCCTGAAGGAGGCTGTGTGACAGCCAAATCCCAGGTTATTGGCAGCCTGCTCCTCCCAAGCACAAAAGCACTGTGAGGGAGTGAGAGAAAGAGAGAGAGAGAGACAGAGAGCTGGTAGCATATGCGTGTATGGGAGCATCATCAATAATTTACCAGAGTCTCAGTGAGCAATAAGAGGAAAGCACTCTCTGATTGTGTGTTCACTCACTTGTGTCTAACTCTCCGGTACACATCATCCCGTGGAAGGTGCCACTACAGCCGGTGAACAGGGAGTGGCTTATTGCATCGGTCGTGCGCATGGGGGAGCCCGCCAGCGTCCAGCCCTCCAGCGTGTGCGGAAGAGGCTTGGTGGAGGAGAAGAGCGTGGAGGAAGTGGAAGAAGAGGATAGGAGGAAGAGGAGGAGGGGTGATAAGGCAGAGAGGCGAATGGATGCTGCTCTCGTCGCCGCCACCACCACCCACGTCACCTTGAACACACACCCTGCGATGCTCTGTTGGATGCGGGAGGACGAAATGTCTGTGCAGGAGTTTCTGCAGCGCGTTGAGTCTATCATCCGGCATGTGGGTGAGTGTTAGCCGTAGTCCCAAGGACCAGGGGTTGGTGTGTGGGATGGGTTGCTGAGATGTTGTGAAAAACAGAGAGGATACAGGGATGTTTATAGTGCATTCTGAAGTCAGTTCTGTATGAAGCACTATGGAGTGCTGTACCTATAGCATACTACTGGCATGCTCTGAGCTACTGCGTCTCTTACACTAGTGGTTTGACTTTCATCCTTGATAATACCTGGTTAATACAAGTAATAGTTAATAATAGTACACAAGAAGGTGTTAATAGGTTAAAGTCTTGGTTTTTTGGTATTTACTGGCAGGTCTGTTGACATTACAGAATAATCATTTAAAGCATTTCTAAATCATTACAAGATCTCATTTGGAGAAGCTGTCATATTTTCTTCCTCATTGTGTTTGATTAAATACTACAGGCTATGTTTAATTATAGTTTCAGTCTTGATTACATTTATCATTACAGTGTCGAGTTCCAGCGTGTCTTAGATTCGGGTCATTTGGTCCCTGAATGTCAAGTCAAATTGGGACGCTGAAACATGCTCTGCCATCTTCCAGTTATGGGATTTTGTTTTAAAAGGGATTTTAAAAGAATCAAACAAATCTCAAGGTGTGTGTGTGCAAATGATAATCAGCTTGTGGGAAATTTAAAAATTCTCCACGGCTCAGTAAAGCAGCCAGCCTGAAAACCTCTTAACTACAGATGAAGTATTTCTGTTTTTTATCCCCAGTTTATAAAGCCATAGACAAAAATACAAGAAAGCCATTTTATTTTGTGAATAATAATGACATTTCAGTTTTGAACTGAAGGTGTAGTGAAGTAACTAGCAAAAAAACTCCTTGCCTGCTGGGCTGTGTGCTGTCCGGGCTGCCCGGGGTTTCACGGGCAGGGAAGAGGAAGTAGGTTATTGTGCCACTCTGATGCTCGCTTCTCTTCTCAAGCAGCAGCCCCGGCACTGCAGCGCCTTGGGGGAGGATGAGCGGACAGTTGCTATGGAAACTGTACGATAGGCACTGCCTCTGCGTTAGCGCCATATTGATGATGGTGGAGCCTGTCCGGGCTGGGCTGGCTTGCCTTGCCTCGCAAAAAAATAAAGAGAAAAACAGAAAGAATAAGAAACCTCCCGTCCTGCAGTTCTTTAAGCAGAGCCAATTAATGGCACCATGTCAAGTCTGTGAGTCACCTCTGGCCACATCAAGACAAAACAATAAGCAGCTCAGAAAATAGATGGGGGTCATAGCTTCTGGTCATTACCACATTATTCAGATGTCAGATCACTGGGTGATGCTGAGTTCACCCACAATTCTGTGCTTTTGTATTTTACCATGATCTAAATCTATTTTACCAGTGTTTGAGAGTTGAACGCTGGACATGATTTAAAGCTCTAAAGTCTGAATGATATTTTTTATTCCTAATTATACTGTACACTAAATGAATTTCTACTCATTCACCATTCATTGTGTGTTGTATTCAGTGTGCTGATGGGAGCAAAAAGATCAGCTAGGAAATGCAACCCCCTCCCCCGAGGCAGTGGGGGTGTCAGGCTTGCAGCGGTGATTCACTTTTATTACACTCCCACCTAGTAAGGGATGACTGACTCACCCCTCATCACACAATCCAGGCTGGCTGTGCATTCTCATTGGTAGATGGTGACATCATGTTTCCTGGAATGAAAGATATGTGCAATTTACTGTATGTAGGGAAGCTGGGCAAGAAGTGTTATACATTTATCATGGTGCTTTATAATACTGAAGCACATTGCCAAGGGAATGTTGATAACCTGTGTAGAGTTCAGCTCAGCAACACTCAGGTTTATTTTCCTATTATAGTAGGAGTAGAGTAAGGGGAGAAGGTACATTCATGCTGAAACCAGTAGACCACACTGTATGTTTACTAGTGGTATGAGGAGTAACTACACACCTTCATAAATACCATACCACACATACCACAGTCTAATAGATATGAATACCGCAGCACCTGCCTCCCGCCTTGAACATAATAGCAATGCATTGATTCGGTCATTCTCCTCTAATTAGGTTAAGAGGATTAACACAAGCGTGCCACTCAGAATGAGCCCTGGCACTGCGGTAAACAGAGAAATGAAGCCGTGCGGGAGATTCAGGCCAGACAGGGCCCACAGCTGAGTGGGATTCTTTGAGGCAAAGCAACTGGAAAATACATCAATATCAGGGTAATCAGAACAGTCTGTGCAATGGACAGTCTGTGTTTTCAAAGCCATTGCTGCCTTAGTGCATACGTTACGCAGATGGATAGAAAACACCCCTTCAGTGGTGAGCTGGTATTTTTATTGTTTTTTTAATTCAGTGAGTTGAATACATGAATTTACTTGGGAGAAAATGTTCCCACACCATGGCTGTTCTTGGCAGTAAGAGGGAGAGTGATTTAAGCAATGTGAAGCTGTAAAAATCATTTTCTTTTTCTAATACTAGCAGCGATGTCTACAACAGGAGCGGGCTGCTTTGTCTATTGTTTGTCAGTAGTTCTGGCGTCAGCCGAGGCTATTGTGGCTGGACTTTATTTCAATTAACACCAACCTCAGCCTACTTGGCGCTGTGCCACCCCCTGTCACTCAGGGACCTGGCCATCCCTCAGGCCTTGGCACACTATGAGACAATGTGGGGGTCTCATGGCTTCCATGGCAAACAGCACCAAAGGTGAACAATGGAAGGTCATAAGACTTCCTTCCCCCTTCTCCCCTGCCCCTGATGTAATCCTGCCCTCATACGTCATGTCTAACAGGCCTCGCAGATGCCTTCCTTCCTCAGCTCAGTTCAATTGACTTTCCGTGGCAATGGTCCTCAGCTGCAGGAACACCATGTCGAGGCTCATCCCCCCGAAACTCAGTGGGACCCTTATGTGTGTATGCGTTGCTCTAAACGATGACGCATTGTATTGTTATTGGAATACATATTTACATCAGGTTAGATTAGATTCTATTTATTTATAGAATTGTAAATAATTATATAAATAAGTATACTCTTATTATACTTGTTAAATTATTGTATTTTTATTATGATATATTTTATTTGAGAGTAATAAATGCACAGCACTGATGAAAGGACACATGCGAGAGTGAATGTGTATTTTCAGCATTTTCAGTGCTAGGGTGCCCCTGTGTCTGTTGTGGTGAGCATTATGGTCAGGCTGAGGATAGATGGTTGTTTTTCTTCAGCTGTGTGAGGCCACGCGGGTGTGTTTTCATGCGGTTTCCTATTTTGTTTCACGCTGGAGTCTCCCTTTACAAAATGCAGGAAAAAGGTTTGCCCTTCTTTCTTCTCTGCCTTTCTTGCGTAGGCTCTTTCCTGACGCAGGCCACAATTTACAGTCACTTAAAAATAGTCAGAGGCACGGTGGAACAATAAAACTTTTAGCCATCTGAACACCACAGTGTACTCTAAACAAGACATGCCATTTGGACTGGACCTGTTTAGCTTGTGTGGATTAGAAACGTGACTTCCCCGAACCTAAACAAGCATTTCCATGTCCTCATGGTGTCTGTTTTTGCAGCTTGATCTTGAGATTTCCTGATCTGGATTAAAGAGCCTTCATTTGTTCTAAATAGCTGTTGATATTAGAGGTTTTCCGCCTTTTGACTGTTTGTTTTAAGTCGGAATTCATACTGTGGAAGAACGTGACAGTGACTGTCCAGATATGACAAGGCATACGTGCAGCATGCCATGTTTTCCACTCACGTGTCGTCATAGATACCTGCGGATGTGTTTAGAAAGGCATACACATCACATAGAACACTCTCTGGTCAGTTAATCAGAACTTAAGTAGGCTACTTGAAATTTAGATTTACTTTTAATTGTGAAATCGAGGTCCAGTGAAATAGACAGAATTTGTTTATGACTGATGGCGACAGAACGTAATCTATTTCTAGATGGATGGAACCCACTGTGAGATACTGTTATCATACTGATACTGTCTAAATCTACATATGTGTGTGTGTATGTGTATGTGTATGTGTATGTGTGTGTGTGACGGACGGCATACAAATATGTGTGTCCATATGTGTGGGTACATATTGATCCAGCAGGACAGCCTTTGTATAGCAGAAAGCCCAGAAGGGCTAAGAGACAGGGTTGCGTTCTGAGCCATGCAGGCAGGAAGTGGCACCATGACAACCAGAGGAAACACGGCGACTTAGACACATCCCAGTAGTATTTGCCCCACTGCCAGGAGACGGTGGCCAAGGTGGGGGGTGGGCCATGTGTGTGTGTGTGTGTGGGGCTGAGGATGGGCAAGGGGCAGAGGAAGTGCACAGTCCGGATCCAAACACAGGGCTTGTTGCCTTTAATATGGCCTCTCATTCCTGTTTTCATGTTTTGATTGCGCACTGCCAAGAGGCAAAGGTCGCCCTGCTCCATTCCAGGAGCCCCCACAGCGATGTCCCGTGCTCCTGCTGCTGGTGACCTTCAGTACTCATGCATGCAGGTGTTTGGGGGTACTTTCCTCAGCTCACTAAACAGGAGCCACACAAACGGATCTGTTTTACCTTTTACCAACAGATCACAGGCTGTCCATTGTGTATTTATGAATGCAATGTGTGAACTCTTCAGATATCTAATTTTGGTGTTGTAAGTCCAAAGCTAAAAGTAAGTCAGATGTCATTTATCTGGTGCGCTTAGTATCTTCAGACCATGTTTTCCCATTTGGTGGTTATATTGTATTTGTTTTTTGCAATTGTATTTGTAATTCTCCAATCGGTCTTTCTCTATATTTCAGTTTGAAATATGGCATGACAACAGATGACTTTGCTCCATAGCCTCATGACCTGTGGCAGTGACAAGGGTAAAGCACAACAGGAGATGTAATTACAGTTTGTTACGTAGTGGTGTGTGTGTATTTGTGTGTGTGTGTGTGTGTGTGTGTGTGTAGTTAATGAATGCGAGGAATAAAGAGGGGCCATTATTCTTCCTCTTTTTTTCCTTCTCTTCTTCCTCTGTCTCTCTGTCTGCACATACACACACACACACATACACAGACACACACGCACACACACACATCTTTGAGGCTAAAGGCACTCATAGAGTGCTCTTATCTGGGGTGCACTGGAGTGTGTGTGGGCGTGAAAGAGAGTCTAAGATGGCTGGCAGACTAAACTGAGAGAGGGAGACGAGCAGAACTGGGTCTTATCTTTGCTAAAACCCTTAAACATACAGTATGAATGCTGTGTACAATATTGTTTTCTTTAACAAATGGGCTCTGATGTTTCATAAACACTATATACATTTCTTGTGACTAACAACATGGGGCCTCATATGCCATCCATTCTTAGGAATAAATGTGTTCTTTTTTTTGAAACGTCTGTAAACAATGTATATTTACTTCCTGTCTGGCTATGTGCGCTCACATGGTAACCTCCGTGTCTGTGAGGGCCCCTTTAAATAGACTGCACTGTAATCAGATTACCACACACAGAGCACACTCATCCCGTTATTTTAAGATTATCACGTAAATACTCACCTGAGCTTCAATCCCACATGAGAGAAAGAAACGATGAGGCATGCTGTCTGTGTTTGTGAGAATCCCTGGAGTTGCCAGAGATGCCCTCTAATGTGGTCCTGAATTCACATGCACACACATATATAGACCTATATAGATATAGACACATATAGAGATTTATGGGTGTTGTGTTGAGATTACCTTTTGTTTCCTTTTGTTACTTTAAGTTAGGGTCTCATGAAGGCGTGCTCTAAAGATGTGACAGGAATCAGGTACCGTACCTAAGAGCCTCAGGGTTAGTATCAGTGGCAGAGCCTTTGGGGGGTTGTTTAGTGTGCGTCCTATGGGCTTCTGAATGTTTAGCGGCCACTCGTGCGACTTGCTTCATTACATCTGCTTACACAACCCATTGTAAGAGCTGATTAGTATGAAAATAAAAGCTTTTTTTTTTTTTAATTATTCTCAATATGAATGGGTCTCTGCATGATTAGATTTTATTTAGCTTATATTTAATAATACATTTAATAATAATGTGCTTTTTGTCTATTTTATTATAAAAATCAGTTGGAGCTGTTGTTAAGACAGGAAGCAGATTTATGGCAAGCATAGGGGGAGACTCCCAGGCGCAAGGCCTTGTCTTCTCACATGCATTCATTTCCTTTAACTGCTGATGTTTCACGCTCTGGAAAACCTCCAGACTCAAGAATGTAGGTAAGAAAGCAGGCTCAGCACTTTCCAGGACACTTTTATATGAAAGGGGAATGCAGTCACTGTTGTTTTTTTTTTCCTAATGTTTTTTCCCTTTAGTCTGGCAGAAGAAAAGCTGCACACTGTGAACCATCAGTGCGGCAATCCTCAGCGCATGCTCTCTGTCTGAAGCTTTGCCTGAAAGTGACATGAAAGTTGGAAGTTTCAAGTCGTTAACGGAACAGGCAGCCTGGCCACGGCGCAGGTTGGAAGGCAGGAGTTATGTTTGAGGAATAATATTGTCCACTTCTCTGCAGTTCTCACATGATGCTTTAGTCCCCCCACTATAGAGGGGAGGGGTGAGCGTGCCAGAGAGCGGGGAGTCATGGGGGGGTCAGGGGGGTGGGCTGGAGACAAGGGGGTGGGACGAGGTGGGAAGGAGCATTTTCGTCCTTTGTGAGAAGTTCTTGACGCTCTTGACTCTCTCTCTCTCTCTCTCTCGTTCTTCTGCACGTTGATAAATGCTTGGCTGGGTGGGAGAGGAAAGGGAAGCTGCTGAAGCCTCGCGGCATTGTTGAGGATATTTGTGTACACTCTCTCCCTCTCTTTCACACAAACACACACACACACACACACACAGAGAAACACACACGCACACTAAAACATCATGCCAGTCAGCTACGCTGCTGGAACATCAGTTTGGACACAGAGTGAGTGTGGAAGTGGGAGTCAGCATTGAACACCCACCCCCACCCACCTCCTCGCAAACATTTAGTCACACACACACACACGCAGAGACACACACAGTTGGAGGGCAGAGAGTGGCAGCAAGAGGACGCTGGACGGGCAGGACTGGGAAGTTCACTGGACCGGTCCCGTAGCGCTGTCCACAGCAGCTCGTCAGGATGAGCTCAGTAATGTGTAAGTGCTCATGTTTGTGTGTGTGTGTGTTTGAACGGTCTGCCTGGTCTCTGAGGCTCAAGGCTTTGACGTCGTGTGTTGAGGAGTCGTTGTGGCCAGTCGAGACGTGTTTTGTTTTTTTTGCGTGCAGAAGTCTACGATAAATGATGAGTTGTGTTGCGGTAGCGGGAATGATCAGAGTGCCCTTTGAGGATTGGTGTGGTGTCTGTTTATTTGTGGATGCTGGGTGTCATATTATGAGATATTCATTTTCAAAGCACCTTCTGAGAATAGCACTGCAGAAAGGAGATCTGATGGAGATGTAAAAACTTGTGAGTGTGTGTGGAGAGTGTATTTGTGTGCGTTCTGCTGAGTGCTTATTCTTCCTGATGATTCTGAATGAAACAATTTGAAAGGATTTCTGTCGTAGTGTAGACCACAATATGAAAGGATTTCT
>JAGFZM010001731.1:100112-121124 GCA_017657215.1 Limnothrissa miodon | reverse complement strand
GTGTAGACCACAATATGAAAGGATTTCTCTCGTAGTGTAGACCACAACATCTAGTCTTTCACTCTTGCTGTGTCTGTTTACTTCATGTTGGCTTTTGTTGTTGTCACACGTGCGCCTGTGTCTGTCTGTGTGTGTGTGTGTGTGTGTGTGTAGAGGTGGTGGGGTAGGAATAGTTTTCTGTAGTGACACAAGTAATACTTGTGAAAGGCTTCTGACCAACCTCCAGACCAAGCTGGTGCCTGGTGGGCAGAGTATTGTGTGTGTGTGTGTGTGTGTGTGTGCGCATGTGTGTGTGTCTGTGAATGAGCTGTGAAGCTGAGTGTTGAAGTGACACAGACACTCTCTCGCCAGCGCTATCAGGTGCCTCCCGGCTGCCGTAAACAAATCCTGTGCGTGGGGAAGCATCTGACAGTGGCAATAATTGACTTAGGCTGAGAGAGTGATGCTTTCACTCTCTCTCTCTCTTTCTCTCTCTTTCTCTCTCTCTCTCTCTGATCTCTCTCTCGCTGATATGTCTCTCTCTCTCTCTCTCTCTCTGATCCCTCTTTACACTCTCCTTGTGTTGGCTGTGACCTTGATTAAACTGGGTGCTGCTTACGTACTCAGCCAAGCCGGGAAGCCGCTCAGGTACACACACACACACACACACACACATGCACTGACAGGGAGAAAGCTGACAGCCACATTAGCAAACACATTCATATACACACATCTGCATACTAACAGGACACACCTTCATTCAGTCCTACTTGCATACACTGTTACAGAGAGACACACACACACACACACACTCACACCGAGGGAGAGCGAGCGATCGAGCAGGCTCCGGGAGGTCGGTGGCAGCATGCATGCAGAGCTGCTGGCGTTCTGCTGCGGAATGGAAGTGTCATCGCTGTCGTCGTCCCCGCGCTATCAGACGCTCCCCTCCCGGTGCCCTGCGTGCGGCCAGTGCTCGCGGGGAGCCTCCTTCTCCACCATGCGCATCTCCACCGGAGAGATGGAGTCCTACCACCGCCTCCTGGGCGTGTGCCGGGAGACCGAGTCCGCCACCCAGAGAAGTATGCATCCGTGTCTTTCTGTGTGTCTCTGTGTGTGTGTGTGTGTGTATGAACAGACTCCCCCCTCTCTTGTAGGGTGTGCCCCTGAGCTGCTGTGGTAGCCGTGGAAGGTAGCGTAGCCGGCAGGCAGCAGCTGTGTGTCTGGCATCCTCCACTCTCCTAGTGCTCATGTTGCTGTTTCTTACCAGTGACACAGTGAGCCGCTGAGATATGGCTCTGTCCGACTGCTGAGTAGCTGTTGCTGGGCAGAGGAAGGGTGCTCGGCGAGTTCTGGCAGTTCTGGCAATTTCTCTACTGTTTGTTCTGTATGTGGTTTATGGGAAGCATACTCCAATCATAGATGACAAGGATACTGTAGCCATTTGTTCTGTGCCGCAGTGCCCCTGTCTCTGCTGGAGGGAATAGATATGAGGGGGTGACTGAACTGATACTGGTACCAATGTACTGCCACATGTCCTATACAGTAGGTACTGTTAGTGCTACATGCTGTGATGTGTGTCGTTCATTGTTGTTGTAAGTATACTAATCTATGTAACCTGTAGCTCTCTCAGTTGTAAGTATACTAAACTGTACTGTACCTTTAGCTCTCTGCAATTTTAATTATACTAAACTTGATAATAGCCCTCTTAGTTGTTAGTATACTAACGGATATGACCTATAGCTCTCACAGTTGTGAATATACTAATCTATATAACCTATAGTTCTCTCAGTTGTAAATATACTAAACTATACCGTATAACCTATAGCTCTCTGCAATTTCAAGTATACTAAACTTGATAATAGCCCTCTTAGTTGTTAGTATACTAACGAAAATAACCTATAGCTCTCTCTGTTGTGAATATACTAATCTATATAACCTGTAGCTCTCTCAGTTGTAAGTATACTCACTTGTATAAACGATAGCTCTGTCAGTTGTAACTATACTAAACTGTATAACCTGTAGCCCTCTCAGTTGTAAGTTTACTAACCTGTATTACATGTGACTCCCTCAGTTGTGTGTATACAAATCTATATAACTTGTAGCTCTCTCGGTTGCTCCTAGTGCGGGGTGTAAATGTGTCCAGGCAAACATGTCACAGGGCCTCACAGCAAAGAAAGAAGTAAATGGACAAAGCACAGGCTCACCTAAAAGTAGGGCACGCAAGTATATTCAAAGACTCCATTTGGTGAGCATGTGAAGAGTGTTGGCCGCTGTTTTGAGCCCTACCATCTGGAGAGAGTCTGTCCACCTGTAGTGACTCCGCTAGTCCGCTAGACCGGATGCTGTGCTTCAGGCTGTTGTTGTTGTTGTTGGTGGTGCGGTGGTGTTGCTTCGGGGCAGGATGTGTTTGTGTGGCGTAATTATTCCTGTCCAGGCTGTGTTATGTATGTACAGTGAACTATCTACTAGAAAGGACATCGCCTACAGGAAAAGGACAAGGGACAAGGGAGTATGTCTCTATAACTAAGCACATTACACATTATAGTTATGAACAATGGGCTTTGAACGTAGGCCCTGGTACAGCACATACACTCTTTTGATTGATTGAAATGTGGGCTCTGCCTGTCAACCAATTAGGAATTAGTAAAATGTACTAATCACACAGTGAAGGGAAGCACACTGTTACTCTAATGCAGTGGGGGGTTATGTGCTATACTCAAGTGCACTTCAGCCATGGTCTACTGATCAAGGATCGATTCGGCAGCCTTTCGGGTTAAAAGCTTGTTCAAACCAGTAGGCCACAGTTGCTGCCATTTCTGTAAGACATAAGCTATTTTCCTTGCTATTCTATGAAAGATCAAGAGTAAGCTATTGTCACTTCCAGATAAATTATTATCTGACACCTCACACATCATTGACACATGAATCTCTTGGTTTCTAGAATGGCTTTATAGGCTTTCATACCAATTACTATCCATCTTATTGAAGCTTCTTTGAATCTTAGAACACACTCAGGGTGGATTTCTTCATCTTCCTTTTCTGGGATCTTCATTTTCCATCAGCTTGCGCTGCTTTGCACATTTAAAACATGTAATGCTCCATAAAAACAAAATGGAGCCTAAATGACTTAAACAGGCCTATTAGCTAACGTGTTCCTCTGCAATTTCCTCACAGGTTAAGTCTGTCAGGAGACAGAATGTTGAGTCTAACGTTCTCTTGTTTTTAGTATGTGTTTTTTTTTTTGGTTTCACCAACAGCCATGATTTATCAGTAGGCCTACTGGTGTGACTTGGTTTTGTTTGTAGAACTGCTAAGGCAGGTGAGCTTGCTGGTTCTAGCTGTCTGTGTATGACTGCCACTGATCTCCCTTATGTGGTTACACTGCTGGGTCTCGCTGTCCTGTATCATGTTCTCTATACACCTTGTACTTTTTACTGCAGGTCTTTCCTCAATTATCTCTTTGCTTTCAGACTTTTGGCACATCCTGGTGCACTTTAAGCTGCACACTGTCAGCTGGTCTCGGCTGCTTTGGCTGGACACTTCACGCAGAAGGTGTTTGCCGGGTGTGAGTCTGCCACCTCCTGTGTTCTACCCTTGCCTCTGTAGCTGACAAGGTGACAGCACTGCAGCCTCACTGAAGTGGAATGTGTGTGTGAGTGTGTGCTATTAAAAGAATGTTGTTAATCGCGCAGAGTGCTTTCAGCGCATTTAACCAACATAGAGAAATGGGATTGGGATGTGATATTATGGGATGTGTGTGTGTTTTTTACACAATATGATTGTTTTCAGCAGGTTTTGGCTCAGTGCCTCAAAGGTGATGGTCAACCTGTGGTCAAACTCTGCATGTAACATAATAGAAGAATGCTAAAACGCTAAAAGGCTTAAAGACTTGCCTTATGAAAATACTTCATTTTCTTAGAATTGCATTACATGAACATGAAGAACTGTACATTTTCATAAGCGAGGAAAAGCACAGAAATACCTCCGTCGGCAGATTTAACGTAACACAATTCTCATATTAGTGTGTGTGTGTGCATGTGTGTGTGTGTGCTTGTGTGTGACATATTTGTCACACTAAAGCCTTAACATTCCTCTAGCATTTGGCCCCCTTCTCCCCCCCCCCCCCCCCCCCCCCCCCCCCCCCCCTGTATGACTACTTTATTGTTGTATTTAGAAGCACAATTCTAAACAGGCTTCAGGGCCTTTTCCACATTCCTTTGTGGAACCGTGTTAATAGACACTTTATCATGGGCCTGCCCTTGCCATTCTTGCTCCTTCTGGTACCCTACAGAGGGAGAAGAAAGGGGGCAGTCAGCTCCTAATATCCTTGGTGCCAGACTCAGAGTCAAACTGGAACAGCAAATTGCCTTTGTGGTCAAGTAGTCTGTCTCACAGTGTCTAGATGATCATGTAGGGATGTGGGATATGTTCCTTTTGACATTTTCACACATAATCACAATGCTTTCTCTATTAGCTGCAGTGTGTCTGAACTGCAACTCGTGCTTTGCTTGCTTCATGTGTAGCTGCAAAAGCTGCATTGTGGGTGCTCTTCATTGTAAGAGACTGAGAACAGGAAGGAAAGAGATTGAGTGCTCTTTAAAGCAGTCGGACTATAACCTCAGGAGCAGTCAATGATGGCCACTCTGGTGCGTATGCCACACGGTCTATGTTTCCTCAACGTCAACATTATTGTACCGTAGTTCCCAAGTTCTCTCACAGCTTCGGAGTTTAATGTGTCAAGTGAAGTTGGTCCTCCAGCTGAGGAGTTTCACTGCACTTTCTCTGTAGCCATAGGCTGTCTGTCCCTTCAAAGGCCTTCAACAGCACCAGGATTCCCGGGGGAACCCTTCGGTAACATCCCTAGCATAATCAAAGCCACCTGGGCTTCCCAAACAACATGTGCCAGACTCAATGGCTGCATTCCAGACTCTTGTATATGTAGAGCAATTTTACATGGACTTGTTGGCATGAAAGCATTTTCACGTACAGAAGAAGTAGATGATCCAGATTTATCAGAGACCAGATGGCAAAAACCTTTTTTACTTTTTGGTTTTCTTTATGGGCTTTGTCCTGGTACTTTTATCACACAATAAGCAGGTTATGTTTCTTCATATGCACTTGTCTTCTGTCCTACTTCCCTCCTCGTCTGTGCTGTGTTGATAAATGACTCGGAGCCGTACCATTATTTCGGCCGTTGCAAATGGAGTTTGAGAAAAAGAAATAAGAAAAGTTGAAAATGGGCTGACTGCATGAGTTCTGTTTGGTAAGCTCACTCAGTACAATAAGCGATAATTGACGACACATTTGTAGAGATTTTTTAGACACTGCTTGAGCGACATTAGTTAACCTTTGTGTGTGTGTTTGTGTGTGTGTGTCTGTGTGTGTGTGTGTGTGTGTGTCAGTGCACTGAGTGCCTTCCTCCTCAGACTTTATGCCTCTGGGAGCAAGTGGAGGAGGGACGCACACACACGCATGTCCTACTTCCAAAAACACTCACTCCCTTTTATAAGCGTATTGGAGCATGAAACGCAGAATTCTCGTTTTGCCAGCCAGTGGCTTTTATGAAGATTGAGCACATGGTCAGTGGGCCCAAGAAATGATTAGTATGAAATAAAATAAAGAGCACAAGACCTGGATGTGATTGTATTACCAACCGACCCAGCAGTGGAGATGGGCTTTATGTGACTGCTTTCCTATTATTAAATTACGCCAATGTGTTTTCTAATGTAGAAAACGTGTTGTCAAGCATAGAAATAACATAAAAGCGTGTTGTTGGTCAGTGCCCAGGTTTCCCATTGTGATCTGTATCTAGTCAGAAAGACATCAGAGGGTCATTTAGACTTTTTATATTAGATTTTCTGTCTCATTTTTAACACTGGCTTGACATAAGGCTGGCAAGTTTATGGTGTGTGTGTGTGTGTGTGTGTGTGTGTGTGTCTCCCCTGACCTCCTTTGTCATCAGATGACATGTCTCATTAAAATTGTGTGTTTCACTGGTATGTGTGTGTGTGTGTGTGTGTGTGTGTGTTTGCGCGTATGTGTGTGTGTTGTGTGTGTGTGTGCTGCATATTTTCTGTCCTCATATCCTGTGTTATTGCCCCCTGTCTTCTCCTCTCTCTCACTCCCCCCCCCCCCTCTCTCTCTCTCTCTCTCTCCATCCTCCCTGTGGAAGGGGAGGATCATAAGACAGAGGCCTGCACTGGATGAGTGTTGTTGTGAATCACATGGCAGGGTGCAGCTCCTCAGTGCTGCCCTGGTGTCTGTGCGCTAACCAAGGGGAGTCTTTGTTTGCCTCCCACCCCAGCCCCACGCCCCACCTTCAACCCATTGATTAGGACGGACGCCTCTGGAGCTGTTAGCTATTTTTAGAGGCCACATTCCCCCTGGCGTGGTGAACTTCTGCCCCCGAGTCCGCCGACTGTCACCAAAGGGAGACAGCACTGGACCTAAAGGCGATGAGTGGAGGATGATAGAGTGCAGGTCTACTGTGTCTCTGTGTGTATACGTGTGTGTGTGTGTGTGTGAGAGAGAGAGATAGAGAGTGTATGTGACAAAGAGAAAGAAGAACAGAAAAATGTGAATATGTGTTTATACGTACAGCGTGTGTGTGTTTGTTTGTTTGGCAGACACACAGACCAAAAAAAGCGCTAGACTACAGAAACATGTGAATTCATTATTTAACAATGGCATATGGGTAACAGGATGTTCCTACGCTAAGTAGCAGTCGCCTCTTGGTTCTTGTGTACGACTTTGACTCCCGCAACAAAGATCCCCTGTGTGTGGTGGTCTCTGTGAGTTCCTGTGCGTGTCTGTCAGGATGTTGGATGCTCCATCAAGAGTCCTCTCATTGCCCCTGTGTTGAGAGCAGGAGCACGAGGACCCATCTCTCATTAAGGTGTCTATTCCGATTGCCCGTCTCCATTTCGGTCCATAAGCCTGGTGTGGCTGTTATGCAACTGGGAAACAGAAAGCTCCATTGTCTGACCGTCGAGTGCGGGGCTTGTGTGGGCCAATGGCCGCTGCTTGGTGAGAGTCTTACTGGGGTGCTTGACTCACTCAACACATAAAGTGCCAGTGACGGACCAAGCGATCATACATTTCCGCTGTTTATCTCATCTTAACAGTAGGGTGAGCAGATGACCAGTTGACCGCTGTCTGTCCACTGTAAACATCAACACAACCCACTCGGTGTCCGATTTTTGAAGCTGAAGACATATTAGGACCTATTTTAATCATTTTTACTGTAGAAACAGAAACGTCTCCAGTTCCTATTGAAAATTCCGGGAAATATCAATAGGTCAAGCTAGTCCATTTGTCCCCCCTACTGATCTCTTTAAACAGCAGCATTCAGCAGCATTGCATTTTTTTTTTAAACTGAGGATAATATTGCCTATGGTGGAATTTCCACATCCTCATAAAAACTCACAGATGCACCCCGATTGTGTGCCATTCCAATGAAAGCAATCTTATTGTGTTCCGTGTTTGGTAATATTACAAAAGAAAGCTCTTGGCCACAGAGGGTGGGTCATCAGTACAAACCCTTTTTTATTGTTGTGGTGGCCCTGTCACAGTTTCTGACCATCAAACAGGGCCTGTCCCCCTAGCTGCTTCCCAGGCCTTTCAGGCTGTTCTGTAAACCTAATGTACAATGGGAAGGAAAAATGGGCTTTTTTTACAGACAATGCCTTGTCCGCGAACACCGGTGTTTGGGGAAATTCTTCCTGCCGGATCATAAACAGTCTTGTCTTCCCAGGCAGTGGCACTAAGAGGCTTAATGGCCAAGCTCACGTTCATTCATCCTAGGAGAGATCCGTGGGGGTTGGGGTGGGTGGAGTAACTATGCGTGTGTGTGTGTGTGTGTGTTTGTGTGTATGCAAGAGAGAGAGAGTGAGAAGGGTCCCACATGACTTTGGATCAGGAGGAAAGGGGGCATCTACACCCTAAATCTTTCTCCCAAATTCTTGAACATCATCGACAAAAAATGTTTAGCAACTGGAAGCTAAGTTTCTGTGGAAAAAAGTCAAATAAAATGTATTGCTTGTCTCCTGACTAAGACGATAGAGAGAGAGAGAGAGAGAGAGAAAAGAGAGCGAGAGAGAGACAGAGGGAGGAGAGCAGAGGGGGTGCCTGAGCTCCCTGTCGGCTGCAGACTTGTGATAGGTTGCCTGGCTGCTGCTGCCTTCCCTGCTGAGAGCGTGTGTGTGTGTGTGTGTCCATGTGTGTGTGTTTGTGCACGCTCATGAGCAGGCTTGAGGAACTAAGGCAAGCTACCAGTTAGGGGAACTGGAAAAAGTGACCAAAGACGCACGACTCACCACAAGAATGCCTCTCCAGCCAGCACTCTGTCACAGCTGTAGGGTTTTCAGGAAGTTGTGTGAGGAGGAGTGAGAATCAGACGGCGGCAGAAGTGATGAAGAGTGCGCGGCTTTAGGACTCAAATGTTTGCCTCTGCTGGACGTCCCGAGTGCCCCCCCCCTCCCGTTCCCTCCACGCCGACCGAGATGAAGCGAACGAGACCCGTCCTAGGTAAGATGTGTAGCCCTCTGCTCGCCGGCTGTCATGGAGGATTGGCTGAGCTCACATGAACAAAGCTGGACTTTGTCTGAGATAAAGGTTCCTGCCAGTGGACTTACTCCGTATCAAAACAAAGGGTAATAGAAAACGTTGACAAGGTAGAAACAAAGTGGAACAAGAAGTTTTTTTAGTATTTGTTGTTTGTTCTGGACAAAACTGCCTTGTTTTTCTGTTGTTGTGTGTTCATTTGTGGAGAGGAGAGAAATGCCTGCGTTTGTCCCTGAAAATGTAGATGGAGGTTATTGGTTAGATTATACCCTTTAGGTTAAATAGTATCTGTGATGTTTTCATATCGCCAGTGATGTTTATGACCTTGGTGTGGGCTACATGTTGGCCTTGGAGACAGGGTGTGGATGAAGATTAAACATGTGTAGCAGCCTAAACTGTTTTTTTTCTAGCTTTATCACATCCCCATTAGATGCATCAAGAACTGTGTGTCTTTAGCATTTAAACTGATTTGTGTAAAATAATATTGCATATCAGTGGCATCCAGTGTGCTCCACTGTGATAAATCTTTTTTCTTATCTGAAGTTCATTCAAATCAATTTGAGTGTGTGTGTCATTTTCAAAATGCAAGTATTAATAATCACTGAAGACATATTTAATTTCATTATCTGCACACACAAAGTTTGACTGGCAGCCCCCCCCCTACTCTCTGACTATTATAAACAGCTTTAAATCAGTATTGCATTATATTGACAGTTTTAAATTTCAGCATCAGCAGACATTCAACAAGGAATTAGAAGTGGCTGCTGGCCTCTGATATCTGATGTATTATATTAGAAATTAAGTTAAGAAATACCAGGATCCTTGCACAGTGTATAATGGACAGTTTTTGGTATCAAGAAAGTCTCAGGTGGCTTTGAATCTCGAATCCTTTTAACAGTTACATAACATTGAAGGTGGAACACCAATGGAACGCTTCTGTACTGTGTTCTCTTAAATCAGATACTCTCATTTCAGTTTGAATTTAATAGTACAGACAAAATCCCTTTGGGACAATAAAGATTTGATCTATCTATCTACATCTTATATAGTCTTCTTCTAAAAACACAGTCCATATCAATTTAAAATTATGTTTCTCAACAGATGCTTTCGTCTTGACATTTATTCCCATCTTTATTCATTTATCTTTATTATTTATTTTGCCAAATGGCCCATATTCTGAACTTCGTCCCCTGTAACTCAGTCTGTAGTGTTGTAAAAGGAGTCTCTTACACGCTGCCTGCTCCTCGGTGTTGGCAGTGATGAGGCCCTTGCATTAGCCCGTGGGAGAGGGTGACAGTGAGGGCTCATATGACTTCCTGTATGGGAAGAGGAGACAGATGGAAGACTGTGACGAGGCCCAGGTGAGACGCCACCCCCCCCCCCCCCCCTCCCATACAGGAGAAAAAGCACAGCAGCCACCGGCTCCGTTGCCATAGCACTAATCTTCTGAGACCCTGTGTGTGTTGCCAGCGCAATCTGCCGACTACGCCAAGATCCCGGCGCTTCCTGGAATCCGGCGCTGTTTACCGTGGCAATTAACAATGCGTATTGTTGGAGTCAGTGGGACTCTCTGAGAGGGTTTGAAGGCTTCAGGCATGGGTGGCTCAGTAGACCTTTTGGCACCTATTACTCTATTACCTCCTGCTGAAGACATGCTTCTGCTAAAACCAGGTTTGATTAAAAGGTTACCATTGGCAACAGTGATAAGTATGCCAAAGGTCTGCCCAAAAATATCCTCATGTTTTCCACCTGCTGGACATTCCACACATTGCCTTGATCTGTGCGGGCTGGAGCCTTGTCTGAGGACCTGTCGGAGAGATGGGATGAGTTACAGACCCTGTGTCTCGTCTTTTTCTCCTGAGGAGTTGAGGGAGACGCTCCCTGAGTGGCTTGTTGCATCATAACAATTGTGCGTCTACAACATGAGTATATAGATGCCAAAAAGCCTCTTTTGTGCCTTGTGTTCCCTGACAAAGGTCTTCCTTCCTTTGGAACAAAGTGGCCACTGGTTTTGCCATTTGTTTTTGTTAAGTGAACGTGCATGTTTGTGTGTGTAAGGGTTACATGCGAGTGTTTGTGCTACAAAGCATTCCAGTGTGCATTTGATCATTGGGTTATGTAAGGCGCTTCCTCTTCTGAGCGTCTTGACCTGGTCAAGGTGGAGCAGACAGATGAGAGCAGAGGACGCCCCTGTCAGACACTGTTCACACACACTTATGCCATTGTCTCTGCAAAGAACACACTAAAAATAATTGGATTACCATTTACGGGCAGCTGTGATCTCTTGGTTAGGGCATCGGGCTTGAACCCAAAGTTCGAGTTCGGTCCTCAACCAGTAGACCATGACTGAAGTGCCTTTGACCAAAGCCTCACTACTCCCCAAATGCCAGTGTAGCAGGCAGCCCATTGCTTTGGGTTGGTGTGTGTTTAGCAAGTCAGTCTGGCCAGGCTGCCGTTTTAGAGGAATTACTTTTCCCAAATCTGTGGGCACCAATGAGAAACGAGCTTACGCATACGTCATCGGAATGAGTGGTCTGATTGGTTGTAGATTCGTCAAGTAGCATACAGAGGTATCTGATGGACGCAGGTTAAGCCCGCCTCACAGAAGACGTTTAGTAATGTAGGATGGCCAGACTAAGCTCCCATGAGCTTTGTCGCGCAAGCCAGGCTATGTACAAAGTATTTAACTAGTAAATAATTGGGATAAATGCAGAGGCCAAATTTTCCTCAAAGGATCAAAACTGGGAATTTAAATACTTATGCATGGTATCACTGGTAGTATACAGTATATACTTGTACTTCCCTTGCTATGGCCATTCTATACATTTTGTTATGAAATACATTTTGTACAAAAGTTACACAGTTTCACACTATTCAGTATTTCACATCCTTGTCGGCATCTTTATTGTTTATGTTTTCTGTTGCTTGGCAACCTAGAAGAACAGATTTACTTTTTGCTGACTATCTCTCCTTCAGGCCTTGTGTGTTTTCATCTCTCCTCTTCTCCCCCCACCCTCTCTTTCTCTGTCTATCTCTCTTTCTCTCTTTCATTCTGCCTGCTGTTTTCAAGGCTCCGCTCAGCTGGCATTGAAGTGTGGCCCGTGTTAATGCGCTCTTTTATACACACACACAGAGGAGGGTTTGTCAGACATTGTTTCCACTGCCTGACTGCAGCAGGCAACAGGGCAAGCTCTTGCCTTCAGAGCGAAGAGTGCTCATAAGAGCAACCCCCCTCACCAAGCATTTCTAATGCCCTCCACCGAGCTTAAGGCAAGTGCGAAGAAAGAGTGATTTGTTCGAATGGATATCACTGAGATGAAGCTCACAAAAAGAGTCCGGTTGTATTTTCCTGTGAAGGTCTTCCCTGCAACTAACAGCCTCGTATTGGAAAATGTCTCCCCAGAATGGATGGCCTCTGAAATTGTCCATTTCCAACCATGGAATGACCTTTTGCCTCATATATTATACATGACACACAGTGGCCCTCTGTGTTCTATAGATTGCCTTGTAATTTGTGATCCATTCTACAGGCCAGTGCTGGCTCTCCTCCCCTCCCTGATACATTTCACATTGAACTCGCGTCTCAGTAAGGCCCTTGGACTCCCTAGTGTGCTTTTCCAGGTTTGTGCATGTTGAAGGCCGAAGCTGATGAGTGATTGTGAATGCAGTCGCCTGACTAAGATCCCTTTTCTTTTGTCTGCTTTCTCTCTCATATCCGTGTCTGTCTCCTTCTGTCTGTCTGTCTGTCTGTCTGTCTCCGTCTCTCTGTCTCTTTCTCCAGATGAGATTATGCAGCAGGAGATCAGGCCGCTGCTGGCAGTGGATATCATAGAGCAGCTCCACAGGAAATTTGCTCTCTTATCAGGTAAGAGTTTGAAATTTACTCTTGTATCAGGTATGAGTGTGTGGAATTTGGCATCTTATCAAGTAAGAGTGTGTGTCTCTCCTTCGTTCCAGGCTCAGGCGTCTTTTACAAGTTGTCCATAGATTACTGCTTTTAAGACTCTAAAACCATGAGAAAGCTGTCTGCATCAAACACATTGCTTGTCATTTCAAACACTCAACTGCTTCTCTTTCTGTATTAGACAAAATATCTGACTTTTTTGCTGTTATTATGTTATGAGAGATTGAAAAAGCTCTGGTCCCTGGATTTATGGTATAGCTTACCACTTCAACACTATTTAGAGGCTTACCAGATGGATTATTATTCACAGTATTGATGGGATTGCGCATTTTGGCTGTTGGCTGTTGACGTTTGGCTGTTGAGAAGGCCGTTTAGAACTGAGCAGACATCTGCCATCAGGGTCAGTGATCAATGCTAATGCCCGCTAATAACTTCCTGCTCCCTCATGGCCAGACACCCAATGCTTTTACTCAGCTCCTTAACATTACATTTTTGCTCTTTGTCTCCCACGCTAGTAGGGGTTGTTATCTATTCAAACACATCACAAGGAGATCAAAAGCTATAGAAATGTTTTTTTTGTTGGGCAACTGCATGTCAACTGCCCAGAGGTTAATTTTTTTGCATCCCGGCTACGGTTTGAACATCAGCTGGACAACTGACATTTTTCAATATTTGTGTAAAACATTGACATGCATTGAGTTGAGCACTAGTTTTTTCCGCTGTGTTATGTGAGGAACATAACTCAGATAGACTGACCAGTGCAAGCCAGGTGCTGTTTGTGTGCTCAAAGCTCCTCTGCAGTGTATGGTTTCCTCATTAGAAATCAATGTGCACTGCACTCCAGCTGAGGACGAGATTTCCAAAACACTCCAAGCTTTCATGCTTGTTGTGGGTCTGTCCCGGAGGAAACCAGTCGATAAACTGAAAGCAGTTCATCCCCAAGGCGTCACATTTTAGTAATAACTTTTACATGTAATCAAATGGGATGGCTATCAATGACTCAATACTGTAGGCGTATTTGCATTATTAAAAACACTAACCCTTCTCTGATTCAGAAGATGTTTTGTTATGTAATGCAGCTTGCAACTTATGATTAAGAGCATATTGTGTTGCTCTGATGTAGTACAAGTTCTTATGTCACGCAGACCATTCCTTTGTTGCGATTCACTTGGGCGGCAGTAGCGATTCTGTCAAAGCTAAGCATCTCTTAGAGCTTTGTAGAGCATCAGGCAGATGAGACAACAGACTGCGGACCTCAGTGTGGTTGGTGAGGAGTGGCAGAGACTCTCTCTCTCTTTCTCTTTTTCTCTCTCTTTCTCCATCTCTCTCTCTCTCTCTCTCTCTCTCTCTCTCTCCCTTTATCTCTCTCTTTCTCTCCTTTTCTCTCTGTCCCTCTGTGTGAGAGCAGCACACAGTCCCGACTGGCCTGCTGTGGGTGGACTGGTGTAACGGCAGACCCAAAGAGCTCCACAGAAGGAGCGTCTCCATTTCTTCCCCACCCATGTCAAGCCACGCGGGGCCTGCCTGGCCCTCTCGCTCCCTTGCCAGCTGGACACATTGAGCTGTGGTCTTGAGAGCTTGCTGGGTTATGTAATGTTACAATGGATGGAGCCAGGAAGAGAGTTTCAATTTTTTCTCTTTACACTACAGTCAGGGAGACGCAACTGGCATCACTGTTGGCTTACAAGAACCCTATTCCGGGGAACAGTGTATCATCTTTAATAAGAAGAATCACATTTGTTAATGAACAACCAGGTGTGGTGCCTGGTGCACCCACATGTGTTAAGGAGGTTCCTATTAAACAGAGTTGCTGGCTTGGTGAAGTTGCATCAGTCCAGGTGATTCACAGGCATAGTCTCGAGTCTCGTACAAGGGCACTGTTCCCCCGGAATAAGGTTCAGCCGTGTATAGGGCACCGTTGATACACGTTATGTTCTTTAAGACCACAACATTGCCATCAGTGTTCCTATACAAAGGATGACACGCTGTTTTTTAAAATGTCAGTAGCGTTGTAGCATTGTGCAGCCATAGTTTAAAACTCTTCCTTCCACTCCATATGATGGTACATGCTGTTCAGGGACAAGAGGGGTTAGCAGAATGTCAGAGCTTCATACCAGCTACAGGTGTTTTTTGAATTATGATTCAAATCTTTTCCCTCTGCGCTAGAGGGCTTCAGTGAGACATGAGGAGCGAGGCCAAGAACAGAAGCACTGGGCCATAGAGTTTAGAGAGCAATATGTTCAGAACACAGCTGATTTATTGTTTTATAGATATATCACATTTTTCCCCTTATTGCGGTAGTTTTAGAAGGTTGAAAGTGTACGTGAAAGGGAAAGTGTTTGAAGGGAACACTTGCAGCCACAGCTTTCAACATGAGTCCTGCTCATTGTCTTGTTGTACAAGAGGATGTTTCATCTTGAAATAGGCCTCCCAGGAAATTAATGGGGTTCTGCGTTGTGTGTGTATTTGTGGTGTATGTGAGTGTTTGCGCAAGTGATGTTTCACATATACTAGTCATTTCCTGAACATTGTGTGTGTGTGTGTTTGTATTGTGTGTTTGCTAAGGGAGGAAATGGTCAAAAGTCTTTTGTAGCCAAGTGTGAATCTAAATACACAGATACTAAAGTTTTTTTTTTTTTTAAATGAATCATAATCATGTAATTAATTGGAATCATATTTATTGCAAATGGACTCCTAGGGTTTTGCATATAAATATATGTACATTTATAAGATCAAAGTAATTTATCTTCAAGTTTTCTTATTGTACCATACATTTTGATGAGAATTTAAAGTAAAACAGTAGATACTGGTATGTTTTAATGTATAATGCAGAGAAATGTAGCGGCATTGCAGTAACTTAAATGGGAATATTTGATTTGTTTTCACACAGTATCTCATTTACTCTGGTCTGCATGCAGCTTCCAATTGTGTTTCCATGTCACAACCCACTATACCTACCCACAAGTGTAGCTGAACAATTATCTAGCTCAATACTGCCATCTTGTGGCCAAAGGAATATGGCTCCACAGCGCTTCCTCAGCGACTTTTACACTGGAGTCCAAGTTTATGTCATAGAAGTCAGTGTCATAGTTGTACAGCCATGTGTTTGCAACCAGAAGCAGACCATCTGGGCATTTGTTTTTACCAAATGGAGTGTAGGCAAAATTTCTTCTTTCAGTGGGTCGTTTCATTCCATTACGTTTGAGCATACACACACACAGACTGTATGCATTCACTAATGTGCATTGGTTCATTTGTTCACTGTCAATATTTTTGTTTGTCTAAGTAATAATTGAACTAGTTTCGACTTTTGCCTGTACAGCTGATGTTGTAAAACAGCTACCTTGGCAGCCAAAGTGAGTAATAAATGGATAGGGGGTGTTGTCTAATCTATCTGATATAATCCTTATCACAAGACTATTCTGATAAGGGAAGCTTGACGTCTCATATCATTTCTGTGCAGGGGGCCGGGGTAAAGATGGGGCCCCAATCATCACCTTCCCAGAGTACTCAGCCTTTAGTGACGTACCTGATGAAGACTTCCTGAATGTTGTTACATACTTGACCAGTATTCCCAGGTGAGTGCAGCCATTTGCAATTTCTTTTGTGCATAATAATAATAATCTTGCAAGTCGAGATGTGCACAAAATGGTCACAAGGTGTCTTCCCTCAGCAGCTGACCAGTCTGTGGACGTAAATAATGAGGAAGTGGCCTTTTTTGCATACTAATAATGAGGAAGTGGTCTTTTTTGCACAATAATAATCCTGCAAGCAGAGAAGACTCCTTCCTTAGCAGCTAACCTGTCTGTGGACATGACTAAGGAGGAAGTAGTTTTTGTGTCAGGGAAGCGTTGCAGATGTGTAAAATGTATTAGTGTTGTATTAGTCCCACCACAATGTGAAGACTTTGTTCTGTTCTCTATCTCCCCCTGGCACGGTAACACACAATAAGGACAGCAATGCCCTTAGGTTAGGGTTTTGGGCTTGAAACCGATTAAAGACTGAAATAAATACCCAGAGCAAATTTTCACTAGATCACAGGATCAAAAAAGTTGTTTCAATCAAAATTAGTAATCTCTATCAAACTCCAATTTAAATATTATTATCAAGAAAGAAAAGAAAACAACAAATTAACACAATACATTTAGAGGTGGATTGATTATAAAGTTTATGACAATTATATTAATATACATGTTTTAATGTATCACAAATGGATTAAAAGAGGTTTGCATATGAACGTCCAGAAATACTCATCTGTTATACGTCTGCAGATTCAAGTTCTCCTTTTTACATGTCAGAGATAAGATGCGTAATGCATTAGATGTCTGAGGAAGACATACTGTAGTGCTATGTCATTAGTTGAACCTTTTGCACTGTGTAGAATGCCTCCATGAACACAGCCCTGTATGCGTGTGTTTTGCCAACCATTTTCTAGCCTTCTAGCCTTATGCAATACTGAACTCATGCACTGACCTTAGTCTCCATCAACTTAACTTATATGTATATAGCCTACAGTGAAGATGGCTTTGCTATTTTTGTTGTGGGCATTTGAAGATGTTGTAAAGTCTCATATTGTTCTATGTGCACTGATGTTTTAATTCAATGTTTTCACCTTCAGTAATTAGAAAAAAAGCCACTGGCTGCAACAGTCATGGCAACTCATTAAATTAGGCGCAGTGTAATGATGTTATTCCATGTTAGCCTGGCATGTTGAAATTTAATTGGCTAGAACTGTTCCGTCTGGTCTTCTCCTCTCCAGTCTGGATGCTGCTAGCATTGGCTTCATCATCATCATCGATCGACGCAGGGACAAATGGAGTGCGGTGAAGGCCTCCCTGGCAAGGATAGCGGTCAGTCATTCAGCACTGGGACTCACTGAAGGATCATTGCCACCGATAGAGATAAATAGCAGTTAGGCCAACGCTAGTAAAGTGGGGTCTTTGTCATAAAGGAACCACTATTTATACACTGAAGAATTACACATGGTACATGAGAGATTGTTCATCTATGACAATAAATGTTATTCAGAAAGAGGAGGACATACAAAGTTTCCCTTTTAATTATTGCCTTCAGACACCAGAGGATAACATTTGAATATAGATTATTATACATAATAGAAAACATTCTCAAGCGTATCAGGACACACTGACCATCTGGCCATGGAGGGTGTCCTGACCATTAAGCAATTATTCCACTCCTAATTCAACAGGGGGCATTTCCAGGGAACCTGCAGCTAGTCCTGGTGTTGAGGCCCTCGCGCTTTCTCCAAAGAACTATCGCCGATATCGGTATCCGATTGCACCGGGATGACTTCAAAATGAAGGTACCGGTAAGCATGCTTCACTGATTTCATTTCCATCCTTCCCAACCTAGAGGCATGCTCAGAGGTGATTACTTCAGTCCCACACTCATCAGTTTTGGATGACTGTTCAACTCCATTCAACTCCAGGGTGTTTTCTGGAGGTTTGTTTTGTGTGACTTTGCCTGACTTTCTTGTCACTGCTGCTGATGTAGTATCTGGTACGAAGAAGATTTCACCAAAATCTTCTTTTCAGTAATTTCAAGAGATGTCTGTACATGGATGCATGCTACTCTTTTTGGGCTGTTTTAGTTGACATATTTAACTGTGGTTTAGTGCTGTGGTTTATTAGTATTAGTTAACACCACTATGACATTGAATCATAAATATTTCAGAGCACTCTTCACTTCACAGCCTGCGTCTGTCGTTTCTGCTCCCAGCAAACACCTCTGCATCTCACTTCTTTAGCTGTTCATCCTTGCACACCAAGAGTGCAGCATGCTTTTGTTCATTATCATTTTCTGGGGTAATTTTCAAAAACAACTACAAAGATTATACTGTATATATATATATATATATATATATATATATATATATATATATATATTGATATGACACTATTTTACTATACTACATATTCAATATTTTGTTGTCTACTTTTTGACCAGGACACAGCATGGCACATACTGACAACAGGACAGTCATCTTTGCTGACTTAGGGATTGGGTTGGGCAGGTCTATTTGCTGAAGGGCTGGGTGGTGTTTCAAGATTAGTTGTGTTGATAAGACTACCCATCCCCGTTCTATAGTCCTACTGCCTTCGTTTTCACGCAGGCGTACGGACCGGGTTTGTTTTGGGCCTCGGGCTCACTAACAGAATTACATATAACTGGAGCGCAGTTATTTCTTTTACATTCCACAGGCTGGCCTGCCTTGGTGGACAGGATCTGTTTTTGTCGTCTTACTTTTTTCACTGTTACTGCTCCCAGTTAATGTGTAACTTTTGAAGCTGTCTGCCTCATCTGGAATAATTGAGTTGCCCTTTGGCCCCGTTGTTTTCCACTGAAGGGTGTCATTTGCTCTGATCAGGTGGTGTCATGTTACACCGCAGTTTCTCTTCAGAATATCGCTGGCTTTCAAACTCAGGGAATTCAGAGGCCTTGTGAGGTAAAGCCCACAACACTAGTGTCATGTGTGTCATGTGTGAAAGAAGCCTAGACACAATGTGGGATGTGAAATGGGTGAGGTGTAATAAATGAAGCAGTTAAGGGTGTAAACGAATGAAGCAGTGCATGAAGGTTGAAGAAAGAAAGAAAGCAAAGAGGTGGCGATGCAAATGTTAATCACAGTTATTTAGATCACCTCCTCCCACCTGTTAGACATCCCTCTTGTTTAAAGTAGATTTTTTGCCTCTTGATAATACTCTGGTATGTGGCAGAAATTATGAGAGACAATAAAGTCATGTGAGTCAGAACAGCTGCACCTGCATTTTCCTGATTCGTTTCATGCCAGTCCTTTATTTTGACAGATTGTTATGCTCAACTCCCTGACTGACCTGCATGGTTACATCGACAAAGGCCAGCTGACTCCTGAGTTGGGAGGCAACCTTGAGTACTGCCACAGCCAGTGGATTCACCACAGAA
The DNA here is from genome assembly GCA_017657215.1 of Limnothrissa miodon. Taxonomy (NCBI): domain Eukaryota; kingdom Metazoa; phylum Chordata; class Actinopteri; order Clupeiformes; family Clupeidae; genus Limnothrissa; species Limnothrissa miodon. Next base: position 101,737 of record JAGFZM010001731.1, on the reverse strand, counting down.
CTGTAAGTGACACTCAGGCCTGAGTTGGCCTTTAACACCAGGGCCTCTACACATGTCTTCCACATTCAAATGAAATGTGTGTCATGTGACATGTGCGACATAGATGTGCAGCTCATCTCCCCCCCCCCCCCCTTCCCCCCGAGCTCAAAAGTTGCAATGTCTCTTCATTAGGCCATTGAGAACTTTGCGGTGACTGTGAAAAGTACAGCTCAGATGCTGCAGAAGTTTGGCACAGACCTGGCAGAAACAGAACTTCCCAATGATGTGCAGTGCACTAAAGACCTGCTGAGCGCTCACACAGACAAACATGACAAACTCAAGGTGAGAATACATCTTAGAATGTTTACTAGATGTCTCTCAAGAATGCTGCAGTTTTTTTCCTGCTGATTCACATCGGCATATCCTTCCGCGAATAGAGATCATTCTCTTATCACAATGGAGAAGATTAACTGTATTCCAAAGAATGTTTCTAGTTTAAGTACCTATTAAAGTACCTAACTATTTGTTTATCAGCCACAAAATTAGTATTTTGATTTCATTGCAAATTAAATCATGACCCCTCTGTGCTGTCAGGAAATGTTTTCCAATGATGAGTGGCCGAAAGTACATTAATCCTTTACTTTTCTCGCCTGGGCTCAGAGAACAGAGAGAAAATTATAGAGTGAGATAATTTATAGCTCACTGACAAGACAAACAGCTATCTGACCAAATAGAACGTTATATATTGGGTAACACTGGTTAAAGTAAGTTGGGCTGTCTGTAATCATCTTGCGCCACTGCATTAATCTGTTGTCATAAACTCATTTATAGGACGAACTCAAGCTTTCCATGAAGCAAGGAACCACTTTATTGTCCTGTATCAAAGAACAGGCCAATAAATCAGAGAGCCAGAAGTTAAATCCAGATGAATCTGATAACCTTACCACAGTGGAGAGGTTTGTGACTACAAACAGAAGAAAAAACTGAGCAAAATAAAGACTGGGTTTATATCATGATTACAAATCATTGCTGCAGAATTAAGATGTCCTCCTCTGCATGTGTGTCTGTTGCAGGTTGTTGGCCCAGTTGGACGAAACCGAAAACGCTTTCGAACAGTTCTGGTCCAAGCATCATCTCAAACTGGAACAGTGCTTACAATTGCGTCACTTTGAGCAAGACTTCCGAGAGGTATTTCTGAATCGGACCTGCTTTCGGCCTGATTGAAATCAACCCATTAGGGCCAACTGTCAGATTTCCCTGGGCTTATTCACTAACTGGTGCTGTATCTTACTTCAAAGACAAGTATCTGTTGGTTAGCTCCGTGGCTAACTTGTCTTTGTGTGTGGTAGGTGAAAGTCTCGTTGGATGGCCTGATCGAGACGTTGGCGGCGCTGTCTGACATCGGGGACTCGGTGGGCCGCGTGGAGCAGCTGCTGAAGGAGCTGAAGAGTCTCGAGGGGAAAGCTCAGGTCAGGCCTGGTGACACACACATGCCCCTGAGCACCGCTGCCGCGTAGCATCACATCCACTCAGTGTGCCTCCTTAGTCATGGAAGGCGCCTAAAACAAAACACTCCATTGATTTAAGGACTGCTCCTTAGCCCCCTTCCTCTCTGACTTGCACAGTCTGGGTCAAATATGCCATAA
>JAGFZM010001731.1:75970-100102 GCA_017657215.1 Limnothrissa miodon | reverse complement strand
TGTGTGTGTGTGTGTGTGTGTGTGTGTTTCTATAGGAGTTCTTGGAAAAGGCTCAGAGGCATGCCTCATATGGCGACCAACTAATCCAAAGCAACCACTATGCTGTGGACTCCATTAGGCCAAAATGCGTCGAACTGCGACGTATCCGTGACGACTACAACAACGAAGCCAAGAAGAAATATGATATCCTGTCCAAATCACTTGAAATCCACAGGGGAATTGACAAGGTATTACCACCTATTGTTTGTCAAGAATAACAAAAGAAGGAAAGGATTAACGGAGTTGAGTGAGTGACATTTACATAGCTGGTAGAATACAGCACTATGCCACATACTGTATATCTGTATACTATAAATGGACATCAACATTATTGCAACCCCTCCCCTTGATGTCCGGCTGATATCCATTGCAAAATATCCCACAAAGTAACCCACAAAGTATAAGTATATAAGGCCTTGCATGTAAAGGGTGTTAGATTAAACAAAATTGTAGCTGGCAGTCCTTTGTACATTTAACATGATGTGCACTGTGAGCCAAAGTGAGTGTAGGAAAGTTACCAAGCTGCAACCACAACCAAAGTAGTTGCTAAGCTGCAACCACATCTAAGAATTTACCTTCCTGTCTTGCCCAGGAGATGCAGGTCAAAAACAGACATAGCCTTAAAAACATGCATAGAAACGTCGTACAGGAAGCTGCCACAAAACAAACGTTGACCAAAGACAAAAAAGACGTGAGATGGAACAATAGGGGTGTGGATCACATTTTACATTCAATAGCTGAGAGCCAAAGAAGCAGCCGAAGAACATGTTTGCATTACTCCAGTAAAGACTCCCTCCCCTCCTGTCTCGGCTCTCTTTAAGTTGTACTGTTAACATTTCACATGTAGTTGTTCTGGTTTGGCAGCATAACTAATGTCACCTCCAATTCTATTAGAGACAGCAGTAGCTATACAGCACTTAATAGATTATACAGGGGCCTCATGACCAGTGTCTGTCCAATTACACTTTAGCAAATAAAGTAATTACATTTAATTGCAAATGTGTGTGTGTACCCAAATGTGAGGAAATGAACCCATCTTTGTGTGTGTGTGTGTTTCATTTTCCTCTTCTCTCTGCTTGTGTATCTGTGTGTGTGTGTGTGTGTGTTTCATTTTGCTCCTTTCTCTGCTTGTGTATCTGTGTGTGTGTGTTTATTTTTCCTTCTTTGTTCCTTTGTCTATATATACTGTATATCTGTGAGGGTATGTTTAATTTCCTCATCTCTCTGCTTGCGTATCTGTGTGTGTGTGTGTGTGTGTGTGTTGTCCAGGTGAACCTATGGTGTGAGTCGGGAGTGTATCTGCTGGCCTCTCAGGCCGTGGATAAGTGTCAGTCTCAGGAAGGGGCAGAGGCAGCACTGCACGACATTGAGCATTACATGGAGACAGCTGAAGAGCAGGAACTGAACATGCTCCGTGAGCTCTACAACCGGCATGAGCTGATGCTCTCAGACTACATCAAGGTGAGAAAACTGCTCTTTTAATAAATACATTTTTAAAAACTACCAAAACATGAAATGTTTTTTTCCCAAAACACTTAGCATAACACTATGGGCTACTGTACAACCATTCCTACCGATATGCATTTCGGTGTGTAAGTGATGAAACCAGTTGCAGGAGGGGATCACATGACAAGCGTAACAAAAACCACATATCAGGTACCAGAACACATGACAAGAGCATGTGGCAGTCACAACATTATATGGTATAGAGCTTTTTTGATGGTTCTAGGATTTTACACCATCATATGACCATAATTGAATCATTAGATCGCAAATATACACTCGACTTTGGAAACTTACATTTCCCCAGTGCAGCAGAATGAAAGTTGCACTCTTGGGGCCTGATAATGCACACGGCGCACAGTTTTTCAGGACTTGCGCAACCTATCATTGCTATTTTGTGTGAGCGCATCGTTCTTTTTTCCGTCAGAAATGCACGTTGTCAAAAGAAGGGGTGTGGTGCGGCGCATAGCGCAAATTTTCTATTTTACAAGAAGTAAAAGTGAATTGACTAGAGTGCCACTGACTAGAAAAAACCTGGTCAGGAATCATTTGCGCATTGTTCAAAGGCTATTTTACGGGCGCTTAGTGCTTTGGGATATGGAAGAGTGCAGGCACAGGCTGCTTCTTTCATCAGCAGGAGCAAGCAGCAGCCCAGTCCTCGATATACCTTTCAAGCGAGATTGTCAAGAAACAAGACTGTACATATTAGACTACACCACCAGAACATCATTTAAGTTAATATTTTGGTTATATATACTGTAAATCTTTTAAAGGGAATGAGAGTGTGAACTGTTATTGGTTTGTAACATGCTACGCCCCAAACACACCCATGACTAATTTACTCATTCAAGAGAACTGCGTTTTAGACTTTGCGCGATTGAACTTGAAAATCGGGCCCTTGGTTTTAAACCCATGTATGGCTATGTCAGCAGAATGAGAGAGTGAATAAGTGCTTGTGTAAAAATGCAGAACTTGGAACACTTTGAAAGATTGCCCACAGACTCAGAGCCAGCTTGTGTTTCCTTTTACTTTACAGCTTAGCCATATCATAAGCGTTTATGTTACTTAAAGCTTTATGCCACTCTGGTTTGGTCAGTCCAAAGTACATTTTGTGTTCAGTGTTTTTAGAAAGATAGTGATAAATCGCCAAAAAAGCCCCATCTGGAAAATCCTGAATGTTGTTTGTGGTTGAATGGAAACTTGCATAGAGTATAAAAACATTATTTTCTGATGTAGAAAGGCTCTTGGAAGATTGCCATTTTTGTACAGTCTGTTTATGTAGTAAGATTTGTAACCTCCCCGAATAGTCTCAATGTTAATGGAGGTTCCAGGATATGTGACGTCTCAGAATCAACCCTCTGTTTGTTGAGTTGTCCACATGAGTTAAGTCATACAAACCCCCCCTCCCTTCTTAAAATATTGATAATTCATGCTCTATGTACCTATGATACAGGATGTATAGAGTTGATTAGATGTATTTATTTTAGCACGCTGTGGTATTTTGTATAATGTGCCTGTTGTTGCAGCTCCATCTGAAAAAGGATCTGAACTTGTCACTGAATCCTGGCACCTCAACTGAGGTCAATTGATAGTATCATCTGTCTAAAATGCCTGCTGTGTCCCTCCACACAGGACAGTGTTCAGAAGGCACTTCAGAGGCTGCAAGATGTGCAGGAAATGTTTGAGAAGAGACACGTCAGCCTTAAAAAACTCTCGGCCAAACAGACTCGCCCAGTGCAGCCTGTAGCTCCGCGACCAGAGTCCTCGCCCAAGCGACCCTCGCCAAAAACGCCCAGGCCACCAAGTACCAGTGAGCTCCCTTACCTCTCAGAGACTTCAAAAAGGTTTCAAAGTCATGGAAATAAAAAAAAAAAATCATGGAAAGTCATGGAAATCGAAATTGTAATTTCCAGACCTGGAAAAGTCATGGAAATTCACTGAAAGTTTTTGAATTTTTGTTTAACTACAGGGTTCTCTTATGTTATCAAAAGGATACTATGACTCTAGCCTACAATAGCCCATGTTCCGAAAGCCCACTACATTTCCATGAGCTTGAAAGTCATTGTTATACTTGGTCATCTAGGTCTTTGGTTTAATAAAGACTACAACAAAGGCATTTACAGTATTTTGAAAAAATATAACATCATACCTTAAGGTCAGTGGGGAGTTAACATTTCATACTTAGCTCTAAATGTATGCTACTGTATATTCTACACACTTATGGTGCCATAAAGTCATGGAAAATTCACTTTAAGTCATGAAAAAGTCATGTTTGAAATTTTGTCAGTGAAAAAGAGTGGGAACCCTGTTTAAAGAGCAACAGACAGCACACTCATTACAAAGCATTGCCAAGATGACATGCCCACATGCTCACAATTTGGAAACATTGGTAGCATTAACCAGTCTAATGGAGTTCTTAACCAAGGTGTACGGGAGCCATGCTAACGTAAAGTTTTCTGCAGCAGCCACAAGACGCGTCTCGGAGAGCTCCAGTGCCACCAAGCAGAACAATGATGCTGAACTGGCAAAGAGGAAGAACATCCGTAAAGCCAAAGGGGGGATAAAGGCAAGTCACGTTTTTAATTCCTCCTTTGGGATTTGCTCCAAAGCAAGTCATATGAAGACTTCTGTCTTCAAGTAACACTCCTCCTGAGAATCAGACTTATCTTTATGTTATTAAAGCAGATAAATAAACACACACACAGTATGATACACTATTGGCAGAAATGTCTTTGTGAAGTAAATGAAAATGCTTTCCTATACTGTAACACAGCCATCACTAAGGGCTGTAATTGTTGAATGCAGATTGAAGTGATGCGTGAGGCAAGCCAAGGCGGTTCCAGTCACGTGCTTCTATCAAGCGAGACTGAGGAGAGCCTTTCTAACAGACGGAGGTAAGGATTTTTTTTCCGCATGGTAGCCATAACAAATTAGGAAAAAACTGCTCTTCTCTAATGTGTATCTATACTGTAGATACACATACTGACCACTTTATTGGATACACGTTGCTAGATTGTGCTTATTTTTGATTGCAGGAATTGCATCGTTCATAATAGTTCGTCTCACCACTTTTCATCAACACACCATTTTGTACACCATCAGGTGAATGGTTATGTTTAAAACAGCTTTGTAAGGAGTGTTTACTCCAACACTCAAACTTCTAAGATTTCTTGATATTGTCCCTTTTTATATAGAGAAATGACAGGAGAATGTAGAGATGAATAAATGTCTAGAAACCATTTTTAGATGGTTATTCCCTATATAATGTTAAAATTGGTCTCCTTTAAAGTAATGGCTGCAACGTGCAAGCAGGGCTTTTTTTCCCTGAGAATTGTGAAAGCACTTATTCCAAGCTCACTGGACTTTCCCATTCATGTTATTTTGGTTCCATTGTGGGTGAATTCTAATGGTTATTTGTAAGACCTTGTGAGTTCTTTTGGGAAACTGGCAGCCAGCCAGCCTCTGAGCCAGTGATGAGAAGTGAATCCATGAGGTTATCACGTTTTAAAGTAGCCTGCCGTACAGTACATCCTTGGCTCACTTATACAGTGTATTATAGTAAATAGGTATGTTTTTAGCCATTTTAGCCTCAGTTCAGCCATAAACTGAGAACAATTAATAATTCACTAGTATTTATGTGCTAATCAATGGGAGGGAGACATCTTTGAACTGGCCCTTAATCTGAAAGGTAGCTATTGGCAGTTTAAGATACGATTAAGATTAAAAGCCGTGTGGAGAGCGTGATTTACCTACAGTACCTATACACATTTTTTAGAATCTCTGTTACACAGAAAGCCCTGCTGAGCCTCAAAAGGCATCCGGGTTTGACTGTAGAGGGACATAATGCAAGCAATGTGTTAATTTAAACACTTTGAACATGCACAGAACAGATATTTTGTGTGCCTGTGTGTCATTAGAAGTAACTTCATCTCCAAGTAAAAAACAAATGTCAGTCCTAATTATAACCCAACATTTTCCAGGCCCTTGTGGCAATCTCTTCCAGTGTCCATGTGGAATTATTTAGAAAGCAGGATGTGGGTTATAGGGAATTGTGTGATGTCTAGGATGCCAGTGGCAGGAAATGTCTGCTCCTGGCTTTGGGCTAAATGTTGGGAATAGAAAAGGGGGAGGAAGTGAGGAGGTATAGTTTGTGTGTTACTGTGAAGAAAAAACAAAAAAGAAAAAAACTTCTTACTATCAATCTTTAATTCAGAATGATGGCATAGAAATCTGAAGATAAACACAATTCTATGAGGTACATCTGAAAAATGAGTCTTCCCTTTTAGGATAATGGTCAGCACACCTAAAAGAGAGTGATAATTCAAGCCACAACTAGGGTATCACAGAAGGTATCAGATCACCAGGTCCACATAGGAAGTTTCAATTACGCTGAAAAGGCAGCTGTGGTGAACACATACTTTAGTACATGGCTTTAGCCTCTCATTTTGGGGTGGCGGTGGCTGGAGGGGGGCGGGTGATATGGGAAAAGCGGACAATGAAGAGAATAACACATTAAAAGACTATATTCGCTCTGAAAAACACTATAAGAAAGCAGCCTTACAGGGGTAGGTGTTCACGTAGTAAGGTTTACAGAGGAGCATAACTTTAACTGCAGTGCAGTACAGTTTCCCTGTCACACCAGAGGAAATGCCATTGATCTTTGGGTCAGTGGCCATCTTCCAGAGGTGTCGGACATCAGCCACGTGTCCATGTGAGGTGATCATTTTTTCATAGATGCAGGGGTGATAGGGGGCTTTCCCCTCCCCTGAAAAGTAAACATGTTCCTGGGGGGAGACCCCCATGGATTTGGCACAGAGTCCCATAAACACATCGTCGATGTGGAGTGAAGCGTTCAGTGACAGAGAGGCGTGGTAAATTTTGGCGGCCACATCCCCCGACACCACGTAGCCGGCCCCCGCCGTGTAATCTGGGTAGGAAGGCCACTGGTACATCTCATAAGGCATGTAGTATTTGCTCTCTCGCCGGCGAATGGGAGGGGCCCCTCTGTGAACATGGCCTGCCCAGAAGTCCTGCACACCATCCGACCTTAAACCCTGCAGGTAACGAACCAGGTTGGGCATGTGGATGAAGATGTCGTCATCTGCTGACATGAGAAAGCTGGCCTGGGAACAGTGGGCATGTGCCCAACGGAACTGCAGCAGAAGCTTGATGGTTAAATTGTGAAACGTGTCCTCAAAGTCCTGCTGCACGAGATCTCTGTAGATGCCATCTTCCTTGTTGAGCGCCTGTTGGTTGCTGGCCCGTTGGTGGGGGTCCGGGTGGACACCGAGGGCAAAAACCACTTTCACGGTCACCCCTAGTTCCTCCTGTATGTAGCTCTCGTTTCCCCACGTAGATCGAATGGCCTGTCTCCTCTCCACATTCTCAGGCGAGGACTTGACAAAGAGGAGCAGCAGCACTTCCTTCCCGCTGCACTTCTCCTTGTGGTCGAGCAGAAAGGGAAAACTGCAGAAGCGATCCGCTTCTTCTCTACTAACACTGAAACTCTTGTTGATGAAATCGTAGCTGTTAACCAGGTAGCGGTAAGAGTAGGACTTCATGTGGCTCACCACATGGTGGTCCAACTGCTCCCAGCACACCATCAGCACAGACAGGACAAAGCACATGGAGATAAGTTGCAGACACTGACATTTTCTGATCCTTCTGAAGTTCATAAACATTCTGCACACCCTTCTGGTCCCTCAGGTCTCTCAAGTCCAGCACAGTGCCTTGGATGGGTCAAAGAAACTGCTTTGTCCGTTACTCCAAACTATGACCTGGGTTTCATTTCCCATTCTATCGACACTGGGGACGTGCTCCTCAATGAGAGCGCTCCTCTCCCCCCAGTTTACTCCGACAGCCCGTCACCAGCAATTCTGTGCGATACCGACTGTCTGATCTCTCTCCACATTGTCCGTCACACAGCTTCCATCGCGCCTCTGTTAAGACAAAATTGATTCATCTCCAGTCATCGTAATTTTTTGGAAAAAGGGCATGTGAAAACACAAATCAATAAGAAAAAAAAAAATGACAGGGACAAGTGGCATACATAGAGACTTTTCCATCTGACAGAAAATGCATTGTATGACAGGAAAACCGGAAATATTGTTAGAAGAGCCTGAAATCTAAACAAAGCAAATTAACCAGTTTTATGACTGTTAATAGAAAATATCCACACAAGTAGTAACCTTCTTGTGAACGTCTTGTTGAAGTGCATTCGCTAAAGTTAATCGTGCAATGTTTAATGGAAAAGCTTTGAGTGGCAAACTGGAAATTAAGTAGGCCTAGATCTAGCACCCAAACAACGCAATGTGGCAACAAAAACGCAAGCGCTCAAGTGATAACGTTGCCTACCTAACGCTAGTTGAAACAAACAGTCAGTGAGTCGCTTTTATCGCACCTTTACCTTTTTTACGTTTTGTTAACGTTGTTGTAGCAGTAGTAAGTAAAGTTAGCCTACAAGATCTCGGTGGCGATATTAGATTTAATAGGCTATTGGTTAAACGCCGTCAATTACCTGACTTGATAATTGGCGCACTGTGTTATCAGTCAAAGTTTGATACATTTTACTATGTACAAAGTTCTACATTTCAGTACATACATTGGTGGTATAACAATAGCCTATCTATTTACGCTTACCTCACTGCAGATACTAAAGTTGGCATGATGTTGATGGTTAGGAGAAGATTGGTTAACCATTATTGTTGAAGACATTTGACCGTCACTTAAAGTTAAACCCCGCCTTTTACATTTAAATAAATCCAATCACAGATTGTTTTACAAAGGCATTCCAGTGAGTATCCTGAGGCACATATTGTCCCCTTGTTTTTCTACATGTGAAGTGGGTTACGTCAAAATATGTCTGATTTTATTCAGCATATCTTGAAGGTGCAACGTCCTTGTAGGCCTAATGTAAAAAAAATAGGCGAACAGATTATAGAAGCAATTAACTGCCATCTTGTCTTAGATGCTTGATGCATCAGGCTAAAGTTTTATGTAATTATAGTTTAAGTGCTATATGGACAAGTAATGAGTTAGCCTACTTGAAATGACATAATAATATAATAAAACAATTAAGTAATGACTGAATAAAGTAACAGTCATCAGATACATCACTTGGAAAAATGTGTAATGAAATTACATTCATAATAGTTTGGCAGTTGAAATTACTTAATCAGTGTAATTGAAATAGTTAAACTATTACATTTTAGGTTAGATGACTTGTAATTGTAATTTCTAAAGTAACGTCTAATCTAACACTGGATACATGGTTTCTTCATTATTTTTTTTTCAAGGTATTGTTTTTGCTAAGGCTCTTTCACAAGGTTAGGATTTGTCCAGCCGAATAAAATGAATAAAATATGGCTCATGCATTATGTTGGTATAGACCAAAGGCTGTCTGTGCTTATGCCTTGAGCCACACAGTAAATCTGTTCTAGTGGGTGTTGGTGAGGCCACCTGAGACAGCCAGCGCAGTGGCTCAGAGATGGCTTAGGTTATTTGCATAAAACCCCCAGATACTTTGCATATATTGAAGCGTGTAGAACCTGCTGAGATTAGGCTACACATAGTATACATACTACACCTACACGTCTAGTTAGATGCAGCAAAAAAAATGTACAGTGTGATTTTAGCTGAAGCAGGCTGAATGTCATGTGCGGTGAGGCTCTGTCCTGTGTGATGGCCTAGCGGGGCATTCAAAAAGGGTGGTTAAGGGGAAACTGGGTAGGCTGAGCCAGCACTCTTCTTTTGTTGGTTTACCGCTTTCTAGGTTAACGTACCTAATTGGAGTGCCCCATATTTGCGTGTTGTATCTTGTGTTTCCATCATCTATTTCCACATGTATACCAAAGTATATCCATGTTATAAATACTATTAGTGACTTAGTGCAAATTGGAGCTTTGAGTCTGTATGTTCTAGTCATGTAGGCATAGTCAGCACATGGCAAATCTAGGAAGTATTGGCAATAACTATCAAGAATCCTCATCAGACCAAAAAGAGTGTACAGAAACTAGCTATAGATGAAGAACAAATTGTGCCATTTGGCTTAATTAATAGAACACTGGTGCATTCTTGTGCTTTTCTAGGTCTAGTAAGGCAATGATTGATGAAATGATGAAATCATAATCATGTCTCTGTTAACATGTACTAGTGTTCAGTGAAATTAATTTGCATTGTAATCGTTGGTTTTCACAATTCATAATTTTCCATTGGATATCTAAACGCTGCACACTATTGATCATTGCCTGTCAATGGGAGATGTCTGAGAGTAGGGATAACTTTTAAAAAAATAGACGAAATAGAGTGCTAGTTTGCTGAACTTTTGTGAGTGAATGCGGCTGCCAACCCAGCGTTAAGTTCAATAATGGAGGGCTTTGAGCAACTGTCCAAATAAAAGTGCTGAGAGCTGTACTAAACATTCATTGGGACAAAAAAGAACCGTTACAACAGCAAGTTTGTGTAAAGCCACTGCTTCCAACAAAGAGGCCCTGAAACCTCGCTTCAGTTCATGCCGTGTCAATACAGAGGGGTGGATAATCTTGTCTCTCAGTGATATGTTAGTTCAGAAAACCTGGAACGCATTCCAGCGATCAAAAGTGCACAAATGGAAATCATGCATTGAGGGCCTGTTTACTTGATAGAGGAACCAATGAAATATCCCTTTGTGTACTCCATTTTCAGAGGCTATGGTTCTCATGACCTTTGAAGTTTAACTGATGATCACCAAGCAGATCATCAAAAATAACCCATAGGGAGACGGTGAGTCAGTCTTGTGAGGAATATTTCAAACCTCAGCCTGAATTAGAGTGGAGATAATGCTTCCCTACCCCAAGCAGATTGCCTGATATTTCCAAACACTGGAATGTGAAAATTAATTTGTTAAAAAAGTATTTTACCTGATTAGTATTCAGTCAGTTAGTTGTTTTCAAACTGATTTTGAGGCACAGCACTAGAAGGTGAGCAGGTCTCTAAAGCATTTAGTGACCTTGTATCGATAGAAGGAAATATTTAGTAGCAGTAGCAATAGCAGTAGTTTCCTCCAAGATCACTCATTTGAATGAAGTAGTGGGAAGTGTTTAAAAATAGGCCCTAAGAATTTCTTTTCTGCTTTGAAGTGAAATGTCAGCTCAGCTTTAGCATCTCCATGGTAACAGTATGTAAATCTGGTACATTAGTCCTTACAAGAACCGTAGTCATGTTGAACACTTTCAACAGGTATTTTTGTCGTAAAGAAATAATTCCAGGAATCTCATTCTGAACTGTGCTAATTATCTTCATCAGGTTATTTATTAGTAGTACGGAGAGCCTACCCCACCCCACTGGCACATAAAAATAGAAACAAAGATATGGCTGCCTGTTAAATTGTAAACCTCCACTAATTTAACACCAGATAAACATTCCATAGGTTATACAATTCATGTTAAAAATATATTTTTGTAAGTAAATATTCGAACAGAGGTAGCTGAAAGAAAAAAATCCCACCTACTAATAGATAAAAAAGGGTAGTCACATCTTTTTCGCATTTCCTTGTTCGTACACATTAGCTTGTGATCGGCCGACAGACTGTCATAAATTCAACATGTTGTTCTCAGTTTTGTTCTGGCTTCACACTGAAAAGAAGTTAGTGTTCCGTCCATAGATTTTTATTGCCCTGTTTTTCCATTCGATCAGCCGGCGCTCAGCCAAAAGGGAACACCTCTGTCATGTGTGCGCCTTCCCGTCATATGTAGTAGGAGAACAAAACCCCCTCCTCACATATCACTTACCAGTTATTCAGAGTCCTCCTCCATGTCGTAAGAAAAAGAACAGCGACCACTCTAGCTGTCCTTCTGGCTCTGTCTGCTCCAGCGTTTTCTCTCTCTCTCGTCCCCTTCTCTTTCTCGCCTGCTCCCTCACGCTTTCTTATTCCTGCCTGTGTGCCGTGTGCTCTGTGTCTTTCAGTGTGACTACCGCCTGCCGGTGGCCCTGCCTGTAGTTTCTGAAAGTGTGTCTGCTGTCTTTGCTGAGAGTGTGTGTGTGTGTGAGAGAGAGAGAGAGAGAGAGACTGCATGCCTGTAAGGGTGGGGAAGAGGGCGGTAGCATAGGAGTAGCTGTTTGAGCAGGGAGGAATGGTCGGCCCCTTTTCAAACTCTGGCTGCCTGCCTGCCTGCCTGCATGCTGAACTCAGTCCTCAAGCCCCTCGTGGTAGTTGTTGACTTTGTGTACCCCTGCGCCAGAAAGAGGATCTGTGTGTGAGGGGTGCCACTAGGTTGATGCCAAGTAGCCAGTACACAAGTGGACATACACCTACTGCACACACAGTGGTGGAACTTTATTGAACAATAAAATCGGGCTGTCCATCAAACAGTACTCAGCGGGCTGACGTTCTCGTGATGGCACATAAAACCCAAGACTTAAGAACTCATACAAATGTGCACATTAAAAGGACCATTAAAGACTGGAAATGTTAGCTTTTCTCCTGCTCTTTGTTTTATGGCCACCCCTTTATGGCAATCCCTTTAATTTTCTCTCTTTCTACCTCTCTCTCTCTCTCTCTCTCTCTCACACACACACACACACACTTTTTCTCTTCCCTTCCCTACTATACCCCTTCCTGGCAAATGTACTTCCTTCCTGCCATCACATCCCATCAACACATCACTGATAAGCCATAAGTCTCTATTATCAGTTATGATAATCCACAGCTAACTACAATCGGATAAGTGCATGTAAAATGCTGTTCACTTTAACGTTTTCCCTCCCCAAAGGCACATTATGACTGAGCTGATGGAAACAGAAAGAGTGTATGTGGAGGAGCTGCAAAGCATCATTGAGGTACATGTGGTTTTTCACGTCTTTACCCATCCTGTAGACACAAAGGCCTTTTGTCAGGAAGAGTCTGAAAGCCGCTAACTTTACATTGTGGTCTGCCATAATTTGTCATCCCAAGCACATGTGAAAGAAATTTCATATGATATATTATTGAATGTCATTGTTTGAGAGGTTCAGTGGATCTATTTTGGAGAGGTACTGGGTTTCCTCTTTTGAGTTGGCATAAAGCCTTTTCCTCAGTACATTTTTGTGCCAGCGTGTGTGTGTGCTCCCTCTCCTCAGGGCTATGCAGCCGAGCTGGACAACTCTGAGCTTTCTCACCTCATTCCCCCAGCCCTGGAAAACAAAAAGGAAGTCCTGTTTGGAAACCTCCCTGAGATCTACGAGTTCCACAATCGGTGAGACACACACACACACACACACACACACACACACACACACACGCACATCTGAGACTCCTCACGGCATCTGTTCTGTGACATGTTTTTGGTGGTCTCTCCCTCTCTTTACACTTCATACTTCCTCAAGCCTGTGCCTTTTGCTCCATCCTTCTCCCCACCCCCGTCCACCTAGAGACCAGCCCCTCTACTCTCAGGCCCTCTGCACAACCCCCACCCGCTCTTGTGCGTACAACACTTACTACATTCCTGCCATGGTTTTCACCAGGCTCGCTGCAATTCCCTCGCAACAACTGCTCTGGGCTTTTCTCCCAGTATCTGGTTTCCTGTCTGTACAACAACTATTCTTTGGAATCGTGTGATGAACTATGTACAACTTACAATGTCAATGCGTTTATTATTTGTTGTAATTTTTTTAAATGGGTACTTTGGTACATTTTTTTGAATGTGTTGTGTGATGTGTTGGGGTCCAAACTGCTCACCTTGCCTCGGGAGGTTACATCTCCCCCGTGGGTTGGATTGTGTTACATGGAGGGTGAGGGGGGCCTACCAAAGGGGCCTTGGCTATAGTCACTGACCTCCCTTCCATAGCGCCTACATATAATATGCAGCACCTGTTCCAACAGTCTGGGTGCAGCCTTCCTTATCTGTCAGCTTATGGCTTAACAACCTAGCCTTGTGTTGCTAACCGACAACAGTTGCTATCACTCACTACATTGACTACACTGAGAAGCCCAATGACATAATCAATTGTGTTGTGAAATGAGAAGCTGTTTTGGTAACCGGGCAGTGTTGGTGCTATCGCATGACCAGAGACAAAATGTCCTCTAATTCTGCTATATATGACATAGGAGTGAAACGGCTGAGAATGTGGCCGTTCAGAATTCAATAGTAAAGAATGCTGAGACTGAGGGAGGCAACAATACTGTTTATGTCCGACAAAATCTTTCTGTGTCAATTTATATGTCGATGTGCAGATCTGTCTCTAGCCATTTGTCCCTGCCTCCTGTTGTCCGTGCAGGAAATTCAATACACACAATGTGCATTTGACTGTAGTCATTGTCTAGACAAATAAATGGATCAACGTTATGTAGGAACATTGTCAATTAGTAATGGAATTCATCAATGCCTCTGGGTGTCATTTTCTCCCCAGGACCTTTCTAAAAGAGTTAGAGAATTGCTGCGAGAAGCCTGAGTTGGTGGGAGCTTGCTTTCTGAAACGGGTAGGTGTTCTGTGTTTGTATACGCAAGCACACCCCATCCACTCCCAGACAGTAGAGTGGTGGTTGGCTATGGCTACTTCTTCAAGTGATCTTTTTTTGTGTGTGTGTTTTTGTGTCATTGCAGAAAGAAGAGCTGCAGATCTATGAGAAGTACTGCCAGAATAAGCCACGCTCAGAGGCCCTCTGGAGGCAGTGTGGAGACAGTCTTTTCTTCCAGGTCTGAGAGCTTTTCTGTCCCCCTCTCCGTCTGTGTTCTGGCCTCATTCTCTCCCTCCTCTCCACTCCACTCAACCAGCACGTTTATATGGACTTATTAACTGGACCAGAACTGTGTTTTTTAATGCATTTTAAAAGTCTGACAAATAATTCCAACTGAAAAGTTAGATTTTCAAGATTTCTGTTTTTGTCAAGGCACATATAAATGTACTGACTGTTGCAGTCTCCTTATGTAAAAAAATTCTAAATAATATCTTTATCTGTTGGTTCAATATGGGGTGAGTGTGCATGACTGATAAACACTGTATGCAGTTTTCTTCAAATGTCTGTTAAAAACAAGACTCCCCAGACAAAGTTCATGTGACTGTGAATTCCAGGAGTTTAAAGTGTTAATTACACTATATGTGATTCTGTCCATACAGGAGTGTCAAAAGAGACTAGATCACAAGCTGTCTCTGGATGCATACTTACTGAAACCAGTCCAGAGGATAACTAAATATCAACTAATGCTGAAGGCAAGTTTAAGATGGAAGGTCTTTTTCCTCAAACCATTCAGGTGTATTTATGGTGAATTATAGGAAAGGCAAATGCAAACTGAATGCAAATGCAAACTGATATAAATATATGTTCATATTTTCCTTCAGTTTATTTTTTTTATTGTCATAACAAGGCAGTTACCAACACTACATGCTACCAGATGTTAGGATGACAATATTAATATATCTGCACCCTTTTCTACAATAGGCACAAACATTTGTTTTCTACACTAAACTTCACTTTCTTGGCTGTCCCTTCCTGGCTGACACTGACATTCAAAAACTATTACTTTAATGATTAGACCACACTACAGTAATCATTCAGTCTGACCTGTAACCAACTTTCAAATTTATTCAATTCACTGTATGTCTGAATGCTTTCTGCACATTTGTTGTATTTTATTCACAGCAGTCAAATGAGCTGTAAGTTTTTTTTCAAAAACGCAAAGAATGCCAGAGGAAGCATTTATAGCTGTATTGAAAAGGATAATGTTGCTTGTTTAGAGTTTAATATGCTGAAAGGGAAAACCTGTCAATAAAGTAGACAATGAACAACCAACATAAGTAAGGTTTTTAGATACAGATTAGCACAGATTGTTTAGGTTTTTAAATTATTTAAGTTCACACAAATTAAAAAAAGCCAGTTTAAGCTATTAAGGAGTGTGTGGTTGAGATCAACCTTCTCATCTTCTTTTCAGGAAATGTTGAAATGCAGCAAAAACTCAGAGGGAACAGTAGAGCTTGAGGAGGCTTTGGCAACTGTGCTTGACATCATCAAGTCTGTCAATGACTCCATGCATCAAATCGCCATCACAGGCTTTGAGGTACTGCTAGTTAGGAGTGAATGTATTTGCTGTGTTTCAGTGAAGACAGTTGCAGAGTGTGTCAACTCATGTACTGAAACACGCTCATTGCCTCTTGGTGTGCGCCCATGACTGTTGACTGTTTTGTAACTTCCCCTATTCAGGGAAACCTCAGCGACCTTGGAAAACTACTAATGCAAGGCTCCTTCAACGTGTGGACAGACCACAAAAAGGGGCACAATAAGGTGAAGGACCTTGCACGCTTCAAGCCAATGCAAAGGCACATCTTCTTGTACAACAAGATGCTCCTTTTCTGCAAAAAGCGTGAAGAGACGACAGAGGGCCACGAGAAATCCCCCTCTTACAGCTTCAAGCACTCTCTGAAGGTGAGATGAGCTTTCTCAAGCTTCCTGTTGTCACAGAGTTCACATCATGAGAGTTAAGTTCTGTTGTAAGATTAGAATCAACTGGCTGTCATGATTCTCTCAAAGAATGTTTCTTATAGTGTCTCTCCCCAGCCGTTGATCAGTACATTATGTGAAACAGGCCCTTTCCACAATTTCAAAGAGAAACCACCATTAACAAACAATATCAAACATTATGTGCAAAGTACGCCAACATCCTGCTTGCCTTTCATTCAATTTATTTATACAGCTCATTATAAGAAAGGGCAAGAAAAAACTCCCTTTTTTCATCTTGTTGTAGTCTAGGAAGAAACCTTGCGCAGATCTCATGGTTCACATCCAGAGAACAGAGCATTACAATAATCAAGGCTAGAGGTAACAAATGTATATCGTAGTTTTTCTGCATCTTCAAATGATAGGATTTTTCTAACCTAGGTGAAAAAATAATGTTTTAGAGATATGTTTTACGTGATTATTTAGAGAGATGTCCTGGTCAATGTATACTCCACGTTTTTCAGTGTTGTATAAAGTACCCAAATGTTCGACTTGAGTAAAAGTACAGATACCCTACCAAAAAATTACTTTGGTAGAAGTTCAAGTACTCCACTAGCATGTTACTCAAGTAAAAGTCTAAAAGTATCTAATATTTACTGTACTTAAGTAGGCAAAGTAATCTATAATTAAATGTACTTAAGTAATGAGAGTAAAAGTACAAGTAGGAAACGTAGCTTACACCAACAAAAAAAAAATAGTAACACTGTTATACATTTTCTTCCATTAATTTGAATTTACTTGCAAAGCAAAAGGATAGAAACCAGCCATAATCATTTTTGTGCATTAAGTAATACATGTGATTTTGATTTAATCTAATTTCAGTTTTGTTTCCTCCATCCCAGAGTTTTAGATCCTGAAAATGTAGTAACTGCAGAAATGGGTGACCGAGAGAACCTTTTCTCGGTTCTCTCATTTAATCAGATAAATGACTATGAAGAAGGTAAATTAACCTAAAAAAATTGCCTGGTGTGAATTATTGTTTGCACTTGTCCAATGTTAAATCAGCTTCACCAAAACACGCAGTTAGTCTACCACAAACTTCAATTCATTCTAATACTTGTAACTATACAGCCGACTAAAAATGTAGTGGAGTAAAAGTATACATTTGTCTTAGGAAATGTAGTGAAGTAAAAGTAAAAGTTGTCAAATTCTTAACAACTCAAGTAAAGTACAAATACTCCCAAAACCTACTTAAGTACTGTAGTGAAGTATTTTTACTTAGTTACTATACATCACTGACGTTTTTTAACTTCTGTGTTAAATTTGAGTGAAAGATCACTAAGTAACTTCTCATGATGGGGTACAGTGTTAATCAATTGTTTAGGGCCTATCATCATGACTTCAGTTTTGTCAGAGTTTCAGCCTAAGAAATTATTAGTCATCTAGTTTATGATATCCTGTAAGCTGACTTAAAGTTTCGTTACTGGTGTACAGTCATTAGGCTATAGGTGTCATCTGCACAAAAGTGGAAAGTAATGCCATGTTTACTCATAACAGATCCCAAAGGTAGCATATAAAGAGAGAATAGCAGAGGCTCCAGCACTGAGCCTTGGGGTACACCATACTTAACTTCAGTGTGGCATGATAATTCATTGTCTGCATGTACAAACCGGTAGTGTCCAGTAAGGTATGATTTGAACCAGGCTAATGCTGAATCTTTGACACCAATCATTTGTTCAAGCCTATGTAGTAAGAGGCTAGGATCAGTCATAAAGCAGCACTATGCAATAGATTTAATATTGATTGAAGACTTTTACTTGTGTGGAGTCAGTGCTCTAAATCCAGAATGGTAGGTTTCCTGGATGTTGTTTTCGTAATGAGGCACCCTCCCTAACTGCCTGCTGAGTTAGTGGTGAGGTGGCAGAGATTTGTGTAAGACAGAAATTTTGAGTTTAAGTGATGGTTAAGTGCCCTTGTTTAGCACAGGGTAGACATTTGTATAGAAAACACTAGTGTACCCTTTTCCTGTTAGATTTATAGGAGGATATGGTAAAAAAAATAGTGAGTTGCAAGGATCACATTTGGTTTTAATCTTAAAAAGATTTTATTTATTTTTAAATGTCCTATCTTGGTTTTTTTTCATCGTTTTCTCTGTCATTTTAGACTTGACCCATCTCATGAAAACAGGCAGCCCTCAAGTTTACTTTGTGTGTTTTGTTTGTTTATTTATCTGTTTACAGTAACACTGTATTGTGCTCCTGCCCCCATGCCCTCAGAGTCGTAGCAACTGATTGGAAAAATATGTTCCGTTCTGACTCAATCCCCAATCCCTCAAGAAACTACTCATCTCTGAAGCACGTCCTAAGGGAAACAAGTCCTCATATTTGATCCATTACTCAGGCTACAGCTAGTGGCTACCGTGCTCTTTATTTCTCATCAGGCGTTTCTTTCTTCACAATCGTTTCTGAGACAAAATTGGACGTTATTCCCCCGCACATCTGAAATATTACTTATTTCAGGGACGATGATGATTACTGTATTGTTATTCTGGAAGCCCTTTGTTTTTCTGGACGGGATGGTCGATGTTTTCCTTTTCCACCCACTACATTCAAATTCCTGACTCTGGTTACTTACACTCAAGCTTGAGAAGTGGGGAGGGGAGTGGAGAGTTTTAACCCTTTACACCCTTTTGCCTAATCATTGTGATTGTATTTACGTCATTGGTAATCATCATATTGGTTGCAGATTTGTTTTTAAAATGCTGGATTGCATTTAAGATAAGGAAGATATATCAACAGCTTTTCTGTGTCCCAAAGTATGCTTTTACTCTCTTAGAGATAGTATCTCAGAGCTATGTGCAGCTTGTATCATTGAGCGAGTCTGCGGTGTACCATGGGGTAATTTTGTCTTGTTCTCTAATTTTCTTTTTGGCACAATGGAATTAAATGTAAAAGTAAAGTGCATCTGTAACATTATCAGTCAACTGATCAACTTGGGTTAGGGTTAGTATGTATGAAATCTCAATCTCAAACAAACACAACAATCTTGTTTTCTGCGCTGTGAAGGAGAAACAATGCTGAGCTAGCCTGAGAAAACCTTGTAGTTGTATTGCAGAAACATTAGACCATGACATCATGCTTTATTGTAGTATTTTTTCAAAAAAAAATATGGCATCCAGCAAAAATATTTATCATGACAGGCCTGCTCAGAAAAAGTGACACTTTTAAAAATGTCAAGCAGTCAGCGTGATCTAAGAATGGGTTATTTTTCACAATTGGTGTGTTAAAGGTGGTGTTGCTATGTAATCTTGGACAATTGGCCCTGAACATAAGTGGAATAAAAACATTGGATGAATTCGTTCTTTCGTTTTAGTGTAGTCTACTGTGCTTGCGTTTCCCTCTCAAGAAGAAAGCCACTGAGTCTGGAACTGTTGAAAAAGCTCATGTTGGTCAGAGTGGTCCGAGTGGTAAACCACACATATCCCCAAGCTAGTTTTGTCTTAATGCAGGATAGGTAGCTAGCAATCCAAACCTTATCAGAAACAATCCACACACCATAGGATTCTAGTTCTGCCTGTTATCGCTGTCCTCAAAATGTGTTTGAGGTCTTTCTTTAAAGCTAAATGAACCACATTGTGATGCCCTCGTGAGATTTTTACATTTCTTTAAATTTTTTAGAAAGAAAATGGTGGAATATGCATGGTCATCTGACTGAGGGAATATACTTTTGAAAAGACAATGACTGTCTTTACTGAATGTTTATATTTGTGACATCTCTTAGTACATCTCTCTGCTTTTCAGTAGCTACGTGTGACATCTGTCACTGTTCTTTCAGATGAGTGCGGTTGGCATCACCGAGAATGTGAAAGGGGACATGAAGAAGTTTGAAGTGTGGTACAATGGACGGGAAGAAGTTTACATCATTCAGGTATGTGGTCAAAGGCTTTCATAATCCTTCACACTGCAACACAGAGTTTTCTATAGTTTAGTCAAACCGTCACTTTTCACTTAAGCAAGGCACTTGTGTAGGTCACTGTAGATAAAATAAAATAAATAATAAAACCTGTCCTTTTATTAGGCAAGTAGATAAACATTGAGGATTTCAAGTGGTTAATATTTATACTCACTTTACATGTTTGTTAGAGTCAACTAAGTTAATTTATTCCAGCTAAAACAGGTCTGAGCTCTAATCTTGTTCAGAGGATGGTAGATGGATTGCATTTATATAGTGTTTATATACTTCTATGAGCAGTCAAAACACAACAAATGTCTCAAATGTATCCATTTATTCAACGGTGGTATGTAGGCTTTGTAGGCTGACTTGTAGAGTTGTAGTTCCAGTAGCTGACCACTGGAGGGCAGTGTTGACTTGTGTATCAAGCACCCAGCTCCCTTTGAGAGACACATTGTGAGGTGTGTATATGTACGTGTGTGTGCTTGTGTTGGTGTCACTCCAGGCTCCTTCGATGGAAGTGAAAAGCATGTGGGTGTCGGAGATCCGCAAAGTGTTGACGTGTCAGCTGGAGGCCTGCAGAGGTAAGCGGCACTCAGCAGGGGGCGGTGTTAGGCCCGACCCCACCCGCACTCTTCCCACCAACTCACACACACACACACACACACACACACACACACACACACACACAGACACATTCCAGCTTCCCTGCCGTCGTCCCACCGCCCTGGGTGAAGCCGTGGCCATGCATGCGTGTGTGTGTGCGTGTGTGTGTGTGTGTGTGTGCGCATGTGTTGGGGTGGAAGGATTCACTGCGAGGTAAAACCAGGGGAGTGTAGGAGGGCTGTAGCTGTATTGGAGTCCCACCTAAACCCAAAAGACCATGCCTCTGGCTGCAGACCAATGGGTCCGCCCTGCACTGCTTTGAGGCTGCCCGCCAAACAGCTGGCCTCAGTGGGCTGTTGTTTTTAGAGAAGGGAAAGCCAGCTTACAATGGGGATGAAAGATATTATCTTTGAGGCCAACGGTCACTCTTTTTCGCCTAAATTCACACCAAATAATGATGTTCTTTTAAATTACTCACAGAATCTGATTGCACATATACTATTAGGCACGATCAGTTGTTAATCACAATAACATAAAATTACCATTCCTTCAATATGGTTCTGCATCCTTCTCATACACTCTTTATTAAGTACTATTATATTATTATGGCTCTGCTCTCCATCTCATACCCATTAATACTGGTGAAATATCTCACTATCAAATATGATATACAGCAGCCTGGCTAACGCGACTGAAAAGCTCTTACAAGCTTAGTCTGGCCATGCTACATGCGTTCATAAGATGCCTCTGTATGCTACTTGACAAATCTACAACCAGTCAGACCACTCATTCCGATGACGTAGGCGTAAGATCGTTTCTCATTGGTGCCCACAGATTTGGGATAAATAATTCCTCTAAATCGGCACCATGGCCATACTGACTTGCTCGCGAAATTGAATGTAGTGTCACAGGAAGTATGGGCGGGCCCAGGCTAGATATACAGAGGAATTCTGTGTTTTATTTAAATAAAATGTTGGCATTGTCTCCAACCCCATCACAAAATAATTTATTGGCTTTCCATATCAAACCTGCTCTCAGATAGCCAGGGCACATGCAGAAATGTGATCACGGTTTCAGATTTCAGGGCCACCACCAGGGCCAGGGCCAGTAAGAAACACTGAGTTTATGTCAGGATTCTGCATTTGTGTGCGTGTGTGTGTGTGTGTATGTGTTCTAATGTGCATTTTGTGAAGGCGTTTGCCTGCCCTGTGTCCAGCCTGGGACAAGCTGTCACAAAGGATACTAACATCATCGCTACAGACCAGAGAGTCTGTCAGTATTTGGTGCATACTGTACACACCTCAGGCCATGAAGATGCTTGCCAAGAGCACGTCTACACAAACACGCAAGATAGTATAAACACACACACACACACACACCCACACACACACACACACCTAGATCCAGATGCTTACACACACACAACACAAACACCACACCTATATTCATTCACCTGTGTATACACACCCCCACACACAGACACACACACACACACACACACACACACACACACACACACACACAAAGTACCACAAAGTAGCATCTGTCTGCTGAATAAACCCGTGGGTGGCTTTGG
This sequence comes from Limnothrissa miodon, assembly GCA_017657215.1. Taxonomy (NCBI): domain Eukaryota; kingdom Metazoa; phylum Chordata; class Actinopteri; order Clupeiformes; family Clupeidae; genus Limnothrissa; species Limnothrissa miodon. Next base: position 78,041 of record JAGFZM010001731.1, on the reverse strand, counting down.
GGAAACAGGAGCTTGAGAGACCAGTCAGCTGAGCGCCAGACCACAACAAAGTCTCTGTCTTTCCCCCCAGTGATCAGCCGACACCGACTAGCCTCACCACCAATCCTCTTCCATTCCCCATACCCCCCACAGGGCCATCCAGCTGTACATGGACAAGTGACATCTCCTCATCCCACCTCACGCCCCCCCCCCCTACAGGCACTTTAGGGTATTACGCCTATAATGCCTGCACAGTTTACTGTGTGTGTGTGTGTGTGTGTGCAGCACACCCAGGGCTCTTAGCAGGCTCTAGATTCAACTTTTGTATTTTTCTTTTTATTTATTTATTTTTTTGTAATGGTCAGTCACATCATGAAAATGGTTCTTCTGACTCAGAAAAATCAAACACTTCCAGCCCTTTGATTTTTGGTGATGGATGTCAAGCGAACTCGGCGGAGCACGAAACAAAGACAAACTCACAGAGGACACCTCGTTAATGTGGAGCCAGGGAGCTGAGTTGGGGATGAATGCGGTGGGGTGGAGGGGTGGAGGGAGGGTGGGGGTGCTGGGAGAGGAAGCGAATGTAAGCTACAATTCAGGCAGACTAAATATGTCTCTGTTTTTTTTCTTTTGTGCAGAGGCGAGTCAACTTCATCAAAGAATCTCAGAGAACATTTACCATGCTCCCATGAGGTAGGCTGTTTTATCCAATTTGTGTGGATGTCTGTGTGTTTGCGTTTGCACGTATACGGTATTATGAATGGGTCACCCACAGCACAAGAATGCCGTTGAAGTCTTGATGGGCTTGTAGTCTGACATGTGGGCTTCCTTTGAACTAGTATAATACTGATTGTTTCCATAGCGGTATATTTATGAGGGCCCAAGCCCAATGTTGTAAGCTTTGGGGCAGCGCTGGCATAGTGGTTTAGGATGCTGACTAGCATGCCTGTAGCCTGGGGATTGTGGGTTCAAATCCCGGTCTGCCTTAAGCAAGGCACTTAACTCTTAACTCGCTTGAGGTGGAGACTGACCCCTATGTAATTGATAGTTGACAAATATAAGCCGCTCTGGCTGACAGCGTCTGCCAAATGCATAAATGTGAATGCAATGTAATGTCTTTTTTTTCCCAGAAACACACACAAGATTGCCCTCAGGCAATCTGACTCCTCTAGTCCAGAGTCAGGCTTCAGGCGCACCAACCCCAGCCCTAACATGCGACAGAAGAGAGGTAAGCTGTGTGTAACACACACACACACACACACACATACACCCACTGAGGTAAATGTATGCAGACACACACACAAATACAGCATGCATATATGCATACACACGCTCATGAGTTGGGAACTGGCTAAAGGCATAGACACAAACTCCCGTATACATAGACATATATCCATATATCCACCCACACACACACACGTGTACACACACACACACACACACACACACACACACACACACCTACAGTACACACACATGCACACACACTTACATGCAACCTCTGTTGCCCTGGAAACCTTTCGATGTACCTTGCAAATCTCCAAGCAGCCACTTTATTATCTGTGCTCAGACACCAGTCCAGCTGGCTCCGTCTCTGTCGTCTGGGCTTCAACACAGACACACCTGAACCACGAGCCCCTGACACCCACCCCATTCCCCCGGGGTGCGTTTGCTCCAACAGCAACGTTTTCACATGGCGCCACACTCCAGCTGCAGTGTGCGGCGCCGAGGCGGTGACAGAGAGGTGTCTAATGAGATACAGGCTGAGGGGAGCTTTAGACGGAAAGGAAAAGAGCCAGGGAGACAGCGTCAAGTCTTTCAAGTTACCCTGATTGGGTGGGTGGGGGTGGGGGTGGGGGTTGCAGTGTGTCAGCGAGACAGGTGGTGAGCCAGGCTTGAGAGTCATTAACCCTCTTATGTGGGTGCCAATAGAAACCCTAGTACCTTAATGGAGCACTCTGCCACCCCCCTCACCTTCTACAGTACGTCTTCACATAATAACCACGGTGACGGGATAAGTTCCTCTAAGTAAGAGAGTTGGAAGTTTTACCCCTAACACCCCCCCCCCCCCCCCCCCCCCCCCCCCCCCCAC
>JAGFZM010001731.1:51020-75870 GCA_017657215.1 Limnothrissa miodon | reverse complement strand
AAAGTTTTGTGCTGATCAGCACTTTGAAGTCGGCTGTGATTTTCTCCCTTTTTTTGAGGGTGTTAGCTGTATTAATGCTTCAGTTAGCCAACGTCCTTGTATTTCAAAGGAAACAGCCCTGTACTGTACAGAAGACTCAAAATGACCCGAAATCAATGTCAACTTTACTCATAGTCCTCTTTTTGCAGCAAGCCAACAAGGTGGAGGAGACCTTTACTACAAAGTGTTTGATTTTACTTCTCTTCATTGAACGTTTTTTTTTTTAGAATCTTTTTTGGGGACTTTTTTGCCTTTATTTAGGTAGGACAGAGACGAGCGTGAGAGATCAGGTAGGATCGGGAAATGACCTCGGGTTGGACTCGAACCCGGGTTCCCGGATTTATGGCATGGCACCTTAGCCAATTGAGCCACGGTGCTCCCATTTTTAGAATCCTTAACAGATGGGATGGGATGACTGATGTGAGGAGGCAGTTAGGCAGGTGAATTTTATTTAATACGCGTTGACGGGTATATTTACCCCAGGAGCAGCCCAACCTGTTGGGGGACAAGCAACGCCTACAGCAAGGGTGTGGCAATACTGATGTGAATGTGTGATTGCATCCTGTGAACGTGTGAACTCTGGTCATACTGCACTCTTTTAAACATAGAGGTGATAATTAGAAGGTTCTTATTTCGAGCTCTTGTCTTATGAAACATAGGAGAGTTGGGACTGACATGCAGTCAAAGCCACAGTGAAACTTAAAACTGATAGCAGACCGGCTGTGAACGTGAAGATAGGATGCCCACATTAAAGGTTTATATATATGTTTTATCATGATGTATTTTCAGAGAATGACATTTGAAGATGGAAAAGTGAATTGCATGTTGTTTAACCAAATACGTATGTGCTTGAATGTTTGATTGGAGGATGTGAGAGACAGATTGCTGGTCAGAATGACAAGCTAAGGTGTAACAATTTCCCCTCTGACCTGCCATATGAAAAGTTCTTCAGAGAACTTACACACACACACACACACACATACAGTACATGTATTGACAGTCAACACATGCTCTGTGCCCTCGGAGGTGCAGTACCTGTCTGCAGGTTGTCCCACTAACTAGCTGCTGCTTCACCGGTGTCCTGTCCCTCTCCCTCCTCTAGCTGACGCTGCCGCCAACACTTATCCCGACCGCAGCACTAACGCCAACCAAACCTCTGCTCTCGCTAAAAAACGCTTCACCTTACAACGCCTGTCCAACCGCAGGTCCCTTCCCGCAGGTAACACCCCCGTGGCACTGTTTCTACTGCACCATCGATTCTCCCCCCTCCACCTCCATCAAAAACCCCAACCCCTACATCTGCTCCTACGTCTGTGTCCTCTGTGTGTCATGTCAAACCACCCTCCGTCCCGATCTGACCTTCAGAAAAGGGCTTCTCTCAAAGAGGGGTTCACTGATGCCCTCTCATTCAGCATTGATCGGTCTGTCTCACCATTTCCCTGGCTGTTGTTACATTGACAATCCAGACATTGAATTTCATTTGCTCCGGGAGAGCTTTCTGTCACACTGCAGCTCTTGTCATCATTAAACCGGTCTCAAAGCCAGTAAGCTACAGGGTAGAAGCCAGGGAAAAACATTGGCCTCAAAAAGATACTGGATTTGATAGCAAGTCTCTCAGTCTGACAAAATGTCAGCTTGTAGTTTTTCATTGTTCTGTTATATATAGCTTGTGACATTTTGGGAACTATTACAAAGCTAAAAAACTGAAAAAAGATGTTTTGATTCAAATGTTTATTAGACACGGTGGAATTGTAAGCCTCTGAAACAGTCTAAATTACAGTGGAGGCATATTTTTAAATATTTGACCTTTTTGTTTTATGGCAGCCATTGTAGAGAAGCAAAATTGCATTACCTGAGGGGGTTTTGTTTCGAGCAGATTTGAAACCCACACATATACCTCTGAGGTTTATTTATTGAAATACTACCTTCGTTTTTGTCTGTGGCACCACAAAGTGCCGTTATGAGCTCTTATGATGTCGAAACGGCAGGCTAGTTAATGCTTCTTTTGAGAAATGTTCACGCAGACAGGTTTGTGGCTGTCTCTTTGTCAGGGTGTGCAGAGCCCCGTGGCTGTCTGTGAACTTCAGCTGTCTGCTGATTTTCTCTTGTTAGCATACCCCGCCATTGATTTTTCCATCTGCGCCTGTGAAGTGGCCCCGCGTCGCCGAGTGTGCACTATTTGTCTTTATCATCCCCCCACTTCCTCCGTGTCCTCCCTCAATCTACTGCGTCAGTCTCCCTGGTGACCGTCCGGCTGTTCGGGGCTCCTTAAATAAAATGAATTAATAAACTTAAGCCGCATGGTGTTAGCAGATATCATCGGCCTCTGCTTATTGCCAGCTTACACGCACAACAGAAATCAATACGCGGGGACCGAAAAAAGCGTAATCACGGAGGCTATTGCTCCCATTGCTCATGCCTTTTATTAGTGTTTGTCTCTCATTTTCCTTCTCTCCCTCCCTCCCTCCCTTCCTCTCTCCCTGTCTTCTTCCTTCCCCACTCATTCATTCCTTTTCCTCCTCACCTCACCTTCCCGCCATCTTTGCCGCCAGACTAATTGCTAACCTCTGCCTGCCTCCCACCCCCAGAGCCTGCGCCCAAGGAGACGGAGGTCCCTCGGCGCTTCTCTCTAGTCTCCTCTGTTAGTGCCTCCACCGCCTCCCGCACCACCAAAGGTATCTGCTCACGTGACGAGTGTGCCTCTCATGCCTCTCGTGCCCGTGCTCTCTTCCCTCTGCTCACGCTGTCCTTAGAAAAATGACATAAGCAGGTGCACCGAGGCTAGCGCCGGCGAAGTCAGACGGACAGGAGGTGAAGCGAGGGGAGACAGAGAAAGAGAGAGAGAGAGAGAGAGAGAGAGAGAGAGAGTCCACTTTGACACGCCCACGTGGTGAAAATAAAGACCCATTTTCTCCACAAGTCCTGTGCATTAGGGCTCCTGGAAGATTTATGAAATGACGGAAATAAAATCTGTGAGCTTCCTCTCGGGGAAAAAAAAAAATAATAAATCCGAAAACATCAGAAATGTCATTGAATATTTTAAAAGAAATCTCATCAGTGATAAACGGAGAATGTTAGGCTCCTGACATTTTGAATGCTTTGGAAGCCGCCTTGTAAGCGGGAGCAATTCATGATAGATTTTTTCGTGGGTTATGAAAACAAAAAAAGAAATGCACTTAGAGATGTTTCTCTCCTTTCCTCTTCTCCTCCTCTGATGTATTTATAACTCTAGAGTGGCATGAGAACCTCTGAGTTCATTTTTGTAATCTTCCTCGTCACTGTGCCTTACATATTTGCGTTCACTGCTTCATCCAGGTCGACTTTCTTCTAGCCTTAAATCCAAGAGGCACGAGATAAAGAGCGACCCCACCCCACTAGGTTATGAAGGTACCGTGTCTGTGTTTGGGGATGATGCATGTAATGTCTACAAGATACATAGATACAGATGGGAGAGTAGGAAGTGGAAAAGATCAAAATTATTTTTTTTATTATTTTTTCCCTCTTGCTTATTGTTTAAGCATGTACACTCAGGGTACAAATTGTTTGCTCTGAGCATTTCTGCATGGTTAAGTTCACAAACAGGGTGACCTGATACACACAAACGTCCCAAGATGTCTACCCTTCTACTGAATGGGAAGAGACTATCTGACATGCAGTATGTTTTTAAACATTACTGTTGTGTTTCTGAAGTAATGAAAAGAATTCACCAGGCATCCGGTCACCCTCTCATTCTCAGTTGTCGATGTTGGTGTTATGATGTGATGTGGATTCAGAGTGTTGTCATTGCTTTTTTAGTTGGAGTCTGATTACCGCATGCTACCTGGTCCTGTTTTCATCTGCATGTTGAGTGAAAATCAGTCATTTGAGTGGCTCACATTTAGTTCTGTCATTGTATCATTGGAGCCGAATTTGAGAGAGCAAAGTCTTCTTTTGTGTGTGTGTGTGTGTATGTGTGTGTGTATGATTTCCTCCATTTGGCAAAGGCTTTGTGTGTGTGTGTGATTATATATAAAGGGTTGTGAACTGCGCATGTTCCTTGTTTGTCAAGCGCTTGTGGCGGTTTGTCCGGATATCTCTGCTGTGTGTAAAGCCTTCATTCTCTCCCAGATTTACATGGGGGTGCTCCAGTCCAAAGCAAACACAAAGGTACCCCGAGTACCACCTCAGCTGTGCCTAGATCCACCTCCCAACCAGGTAAATGTTTAACGGAAGCCAGGATTTGTCTTGTTTGTAGGGTCCCTTGTCCCTGTTGTTGTGTGGAGACTGCATGCTTCCTTAGAGGATCAGGGGGACTTTTGTGGAGCCAGTTTTGAATCCTGCATTTGGTTGATCCTTTAAGGGAGAGATCTCAGAAATCTCAGACATGGTCACCGATGGTTGTTGTTTTGTGATTGTAGCAACAATCTAACTGATTTATGTAACCTTGTACTCTCATGTGCTATTTCCTAGGATGGACCCAGCGCCGCCTGCCCTCTATGGACACAGAAGATTTCGAAACCATCCCATCGAGTGCCGAGGAGCTCTCCAATTCATCTGATGGGGAAGAAGAGCGTAATAACAAAAACGTATGATCTGTTAAATGAGTCCTCGTGTGTGTGATGTGTGTGTGCGTGTATGTGTGTGTGTGTGCATGCGTATGTCTCCTCTCGTGTGCTCACTGCACCACTTTTCCAATCCTTTCCGAAAAGACTTTCTCTGGGTAATTATTTCCCAGCACCACTGATCCTCATTATCATGAGCCGAGGACTTGACATTTAAAAGACAAAAAAGGAAAGGGATTAGCCTGGTGTTGGGCTAGCTCTCCGCAGCTTCAGACTCCCAGCGTTTCACTTTCCATTATAATCCGTCTGATGCGGGAGAGTATGAGAGACCCACTTTAATTGACCAGCTCTATCATGATAATGTAACAACGGATGATTCTCACACACACACACACACACAACCTGCTGGTCTCTCAATATAGCTGTCAATCCATCCATCTATCTTTCAATCATCTATCTATCCATCTATCCAACTATCTATCCATCTATCTATCTATCTATTCTGCCTGTGTTTATGTCATTTTCCCCTCTCTGTCTCTCCTGTCCTCACCTTATTCTCTCAGGGGGAAAATGAGCAGTTCCAGGCCCAGCTGGCATATGAGGCGAGGACAGGGCAGGATCTGTCTTTGGAGTCGGGGGACATTGTGCAGTTCCTGGAAGAGGCAGAAAACGGCCACTGGTAAGTGCTCGAACTTCACTCCCTAGTGGCGTCCGGGCCTCTGTAGTGTGAATCCAAGAACATCCTCTCCATGCAGAAAGGACAGTTGGCCAGAAGGGGCCCCGCAGCTGCTTAGCCCAGAGAGGGAGGCATGGTTCTTCTAAGCTTCAGGTCGCCTAGCCGCCCGTGCTATGTTATATGTTACAATTTATTAAAACACTCTAAAATGTCTTAGGTGACTGATGATTCTGTGACATGGTTATGTGGTTCTAACCACCTCACAGACATTTTTAATGTGAGGAGTAATAAGAGCTGTAGGGAGAGTCACAGTACAAGAGGTGCAAGCAATGTCGAACGCGAACTGAAAATGACCATTCGCTCATGAGTCTATTCATTGCTGTTATTGAGTCTGTTGTTACACCTCTCTGTTTACTTTCAACAAGTTGACTTTCTTCTGTCCATGACACATGCGTGTGATTCTGCATTAATATTTTCAAAGCAATTTGTGGCACTGATTTTAGAGCAGTCTTCAACTCAAAAATCAAGCACTCAACAAGAACCAGCTAGAAGACAATTCTTAATGAATTATGCACTTGAGTATTACTTCAACTAAACTTTAGCATGTTATTGAGGGTTAATGGTTGAGTGGGGGAAAATGCTCACATTTTTACTTGTTGTGGGCCCATCTAAAATTAAAACTTAATTTACTCAGAGGCTTTTTTTTTTACTAATGATCCAGCATATTAAAAATGTTTCTTGGGCAGATGAGTGTACCGTCATGATAATGAAAAACAATGTTGAACTGAATAATTGATTGGACTATCCTTCCTCCTGTGCAGAGAGTTGTTATTGCCACTTATAGAAATATCCTGCCAGCCAGCAATGGATGAGTTTCTATCCCACTCTTCCACTCTCCCCTCACTTTTTTTCAGGATGGGTGGAGGGTGGGAGGGGGTGGACTATGAATACCCTATGAAATTAGGCCTCCTCTTAAAAATGCTTTGAATATGCTCATATTTCATCACCTCATGCATATTTCATCTCTGAAAACCACGTTCAGTCATTTGCATCCTCGGGTCGGTGCCTTGAAAGTGTCTTATGCCCCTCTCACTCTTTCCTCTTCTCTTCTCACTCTCTTTCTCTCTCTGACTCACTCACACACTCTCTCTCTCGCCTTCTCTCTCCCTCTCTTTTTTTTTTCTCTCTCTCACACTTGCCATCTTCACTCTTACTCTTCTCCTCAACTCAAGTGTTCAAGCCACACTTGTGAGGTAATAGAGTATTCATTGGGCTTTCAGGGACCCAATCAACAAATGCCCAGTAGTGAGTGACATGCTAAAGGCAGAGAGGCGCCATTTTTTACGGCCCGTTTTTTATTTTTCATTTTTTTCTTCCCCTGCTGACTGCATCCTGAGCTGGATCCTCCTCAACCATTGGAAAACTCTCCCCAGGAGTCCCCTCCTGCCACACCTGCCTCTCCAAATGAGGAGAATCTCCTTCTCTCCTAGCCTCCCCGTGCAGGCCATGTCCTCTGCCCCCCGCTGTTAGTACACTGAGATTAGAGAATAATGATGCTGAATTGTGACAATTACAGTGCTGTTGAAGTGTCTCACTGGGATGCTGTGGCTGCATGCACCTGTGTAGTATCAGTCAGGACTGTTTGTGCCGAGACCCCATAGCAAGCTCATGCTGAAATTATTTTGGATATTCATGAGGGCGGGCAAGGAACTGCCTTGAAAGTTTAATATATAAATAAATCATATGTTCAAGTAAAGCTTACTTCTTAAGGAGAGACTGGAGTTGTTTCAGATCGTGACTTTGATTTTTTTTTCTTTTTTTTTTCAAACATTTTCTCCAGTTCTATCAATCCATCTTAAAGTTCAGAGACAGGCATCGAAGGAACTTGGGATAAAAATTCATGGAAATATCTGAAATTTCCCACTGAAAGGCGGGCGTCATGACTGTCAGCTTCTCAGTGGCAGAGAGAGAGAGAGAGAGAGAGAGAGAGAGAGTAATCTAGTTCTGAGAATCTTTGAGCTCTTCAAGCCCAGGGGAATGTGACTTCATTTAAGCCCACAACTGAAGATGAACGGTGTTCTTTTCCCCTGTTATAGGCTAGTCAAGAACCTTATAACGCAGAAGACAGGCCTGGTGCCCCCTGCAATACTACAGCCTACTGCAGGAGAACATGACACTTACAGTAACACGGGTACTTCCCACTAACCCACTCCCACTAGCGTCCATTGCAAGCAAGCACTTACACTGAATCTCATTAACTCCAAGAGGGGTCGGGAGAGAGCTCACTTTGGAAACCGGGTGCATCGCTTGCATTGGCTCGTACCACTGCATCGGAGGCATCGGGGGGAGCCCAGCACGATGTCATCCACCGTGGCATGATCCCTCTCCATTTCCACTCTCCCAGCTTGGCTCTGTCATGCTCACAGCTCACATTTGTGTAGTTTGCCTTGATGCATTTTGTTTGTTAACGGCAAGTGCTTTGTTTGTCCTAGGCCTTCTCGTCTGCAAAACAAAGCTTGTTTATGTATAATTAGGGCAGTACCTGCGGAGGCTTATGCTTGGGGCATGTGCATCATTTTGCTTAGAGCCTCTAAATGAGTGTACACGCAAGCAGCACAACTCCTTTGTGCTTTAAAAAGCAGGTTTGATAACTCATTCTGTTTACCACCGTCAAGAAAATATCTCATAATCTTGTCCTTAATCTTTGTGTTTTAATGCTATCTGTATCATTTTTTTTATTAATGTTTATTATTTCATTTTATTTCATTTTATTTTTTATTAATGTTAGGTATCGTATCAGATTTAGGTTTGATAAGCAACACTTTTACATTACAATAAATGCTTGATTAAAATGAGTGTTGTCTACGACAAAAAAAAGGAGTTTACTGACAATAATGAATTTTTAACTAAATAAAAGTCAAATCTTAATATAAAGATCATGAGATGCCTATTATCTGTTAGTAATATGATACTGGGACTCCCTTTGTTTGGTCGTAGTGTGCTCCTAGCCATTGACCCCGGCTATTTTTGTCCTGCTTGTCTGAATCTTTAAACTCCCCATTCCTCACTCCCCTGTTGCTTGGCACTCATTTGCTTCAAACAGCTGTGTTGTCCGGGTTTGGAATGTGTGTGGCTGACCCTCTCCTCTCCTTCTGCTCTCCTTTGTCTCTTTCTCACACACAGACATCTTCAGCGACTTGTGCACCGTGGCTCTCACGGACACCGAGGAGAATGGGGACGACGTTAGGGGTGACGCGGCTTCGGAAACTAAACGGAAATGCACCTAAGCCTTTTGATTCTTCCGCTTCAGTGCCATGCCTTTCAGTGAATGCTGCAGGAATGCTGCGTGTGGCCGTGTGAAAATCTCTTCTCAGAGAGGGAAATAAAAAGCACAAAAAAATCTCACGCCTTCACGTCGGCAAAGAATGTTCCATCATTCTGTACAGGCAACCCCTTGTGCTGCTGCAGTAAGGCCAACCATGTTGAATGAAGACAGCGAAAGAGGGAGGAAATAAGGTAGTGAACTGCTCCCTCTGGTCTCAGTAGCCCTACTTCAGCTGCCAATGTCAAGCAACAAATTGCATGCCCAGTCAGCCAAGACCCCCAGGAGAATCTCCAGCCCTTGTAAGCTGGTGCTCAATGCTTTCATTATCAAACTTCAATGTGCCTTGGTGGGGGCATATTGTAGCTTGCCCTCCTTTGGCTGAAAGTGCTCACCAGTTTTTGAAGAGAAGTCACTCCAGTGACAATATAGACCACAAAATACCACAGCAAAACGAGGAATGCATACTGTACTGTGTGTCACAATCCTGGCATACTGTAAAAGATATGTGCACACACAACATCTGTTGTACCATGACTGAAAGAACCTCTATCAACTGTACTGTCCTGCTGATTTTTTTTTTACCTGTAAACTAGTCTTTGCTTCTATTAACAGCACTTCCTGAAGACTTGTGTAATGTACATGTATATTTTTACTCTTTCTGAAATGACAGCTAAGCTATGTTTTTTGACTTTGTTGCGGTAAAATCTCTTTTGAAGTGTAAATCTGAGTCAGAGTCAAGTGGTATCCTGTATATGTAATGGTTTAAAAGATTATCAGCATTTATGAAAGCAACCATCTCAAATACTTTTACAGGCTAATTATAAAGGTCAGAATCACCTTGTTACATGATAACTCTAAATAAAATATCAGTTTTACAAGACAATATTTACTACAATATCTCAGTATTTTAATAAATCTGACCATCAGATATATTCTAATAGTACTGTAGCGACTTTGTGGCAGTGCTATTTTGTTACAGTGTTGCATACCAGAATGTAAGTTTGTATATTATGTCAATAATTTCACCACAAAATCCTTTTTTTTTTTTGTTATTTACTTGTTGTGATGCCATACTATAGATAAATGGTATACATTTCCATGCAAAAAAAGCATTCCATCAATATTACACCACAATGCAATATACTTAAATGTCATGATTCTTTTTAAATACCTGTCAAATAACTAAGGATTATATATGTGTACAATAAAAAGATCTTTTTAATTAATTCTCATCATTAAGTGGAATGATACAGTTCTATCAGGCCTTTGAAGCCCTTTCAAACTGGGTTTAAATCAGAAATCTCAATCTTTGCAAAAACTCAAATGATTGTAAACAAATGCCTTGTATTTAAATTGATTGCTTTTTTATTTAAAAAGAAGGGTTATCTGACAAATTTGTGAAACATTGTCAATGGAATGTATGAGAAGTGTTAATTACCTGTCTGTACATTTGTAAGCATATGAGAAATACATGGACTATAAGAGCTAGTTGTGACTTTTTCTTCACCATAGATCACTATATCACAGAAACATGGAGATTCAAATTAAATCTACGCTCAACCATTCTGCATCTGCAAGGGAATGCTTTAACACTGCTTGCTGTGCCATCATGGTCTACACCTTTTTTATTTTTATTTATAAAAATGTCTGCAATGCAGTGACTGAAGCCCAAGACAAATTTCTCCTTTGGGGGCAACAAAGTAAAGTTTACTTAACATGTAATTCAAAGTTTGAATGGTCACTTAACACTGCTTTTTATATTGTTACTACTTAGAATCACTAATTAGACAGGATAAAATATTTAACCAGCCAAACAAGTAATCATGATTTTGTCAATGAAAGGGACACTAGCACGCATCAAAATGTGATTGAACGCCAGACTTATTGCACTCCAGCTGGGACACAGTCTTCCAAAAGACAGGAATGAACTTGTGGGAACTTATTTTCCACTACCAAATGTGGAAGCTTTTCTGCAAGAGTCAAGTAAACAAGCCCTGACATTTGGGAGTATGAACCACTCTTGAAAGGATTTTTTGCCACATGAAAATTTAGTCCACAACAGTCAATAAGTGAGTAAGGACATAGGTGTGTGCTTTCCCCAGAATGGCAGAAGGGGAAAAGTGAGGTGAAGTAGGCTTCACTGAGCTTTATTCTACTGAGAGTGCCTTTCAAGCTCCGGAGAGGGAGGGGGAGCAGAGCTTTCACAAAAGAGCTGGGGAAGATGTGACGGGCATACAGAAGCATTGGAGTTAAAAAAAAACCCCAAAAAAACCATAGTGACGCTCAGCACTTTGTCCTTCAGGCTCCACACAGGTTCCTGGGGATTTCTAAAGGCACCCAGTGCAGCATCCCAACTCAAGGTGCATGCGCAGAATGGCTAAATGCTAAATGTCCCTGAATCAACTTCCAGAGATGGCACCCAGGGAACCCAAGGCAGAACAAAGCTGTAGGACTTCAGAGCGAGCTTCTTGATTGAAAAGGTTTGTTGTATTCGCAGTAATAATGAGCAAAGCGAGTGCTTCTTTCTGGGGCCTGTTCTATAATTTTCCATCACAATAATTCCAATGACCATAACTTGTTTCATTTTACACATTTGAATTGTTTATGAAGATAACAATAATAAAGTGACCTAAGACACTTAATATTGAATTTAAAAATGTCATACAGAAATTAAATACAGAATTAAAAAAGGTCATACAGAAATTAAATACAGAAATCAAGAAATAGTACGTTTTATTATTTTTCCATTAACCACATTATGGTATGGCAACAATAAACAAAAAATATCTGCAGTAAAGTGCATTGTAGTTTGAATTATAGGACCAATCAGAGGCGCTAACGTCGCACTTCCGCTAAACTTCCGAAATTCGACCAATCGGCTTGCGGCCCTTCTGTTTGTCTCACGATTTGAATTCTCATTGAAAGTTTAGTGGCTTGGCAATACACTGTTGCGAATATGGAATGTAATGTTACAGTTTAATATTTTTGTTTTCTGTATAGATATGGCGAGTGTTCAAACATTTCGGCTTACTTAGGACTGCTGTCAGTATAGCCTTGCTCTGACACCTGCAATTATCTTAGGAAAACTTGTCTGACCCAGTCTTTCGGCTAATGTTACCCAGTCGCTAGCATAACACTGGTTAGCCCTTCGCCAACGTGAGCTAGCTTGCAGGCTGCACTAGTTTGGTTACAGTTGAAGCTGGTCTTCCAGCCAGCTTAGTAACAATTATTTTGACGTTTGTGAACAAATAAAAGCGATCGGTCGGGATATTTTCAAGATTAGGTAAGTCCGAATTTCTCATAAAATTAGTTGGATGTTTCTTTTGTCTGCTCCAGTGCTGAATTGTTAACCAACTTTAGCAAGTAACGTTATCCACCTAACATCTAATGTGAACATTCATGAGATGGGTAGCTAATCTACGTGTACTATTAAAACACATCTGGTTTCCTAGAAAACAACAACAGTTGGTTGATTTTTTTTTTCCCAACTGCAAATCAACATATTTTTAATCGAAATGTTTAGAGGCAAGACGTTATGTCACAGCTGACATTTAGCGATAGTTTTGAGCCTGCTCCAACGTTAATGATGCTAATTTTTAGCTCATGACGTTAGTTGATATAAGTTGTTATTAACAATCTTATGCTCAGTGTTGTTACCTTTTTAGATAACGTTACGGATGTTGACGGTATTTCACATCTACTCTGTAAAGGGTACTACCTTTATCTTCAAGCCTTATCGATAACTTCGCAGCATTAATTCGAAATATGAATAGGGAAAATTGTTGATTGTTTACTGAGCAAAGCTGAAGTTGAATTAACTTGTGGCATAATCTAAAGCTTGAAGGCCGTTTGTTCGTTATTTTTTTAGCGAATAACGTAAATTAAACCCTTGTTTGTAACACATATCATTCATAACACATAGGATTGTCTGCATATCGTACAGAAGGCTCGTTTCCCACGGTACCCTTTGCCATTTCTATTCTTGGTTTGCAACAAAAAATGTATTTCTTTGACAGGATTGGGTCACCACCCCTTGTCACACTGCCATGGCTGACTGCAGCACAGTTACAGTAGGGACTGCCCGTAGCCTACTGGTTGACTTTTCTGTGAATGACTCCAGAATGGCAGAAACCTCCAAGGAGCACACTTTCCTTGGGCTGACATCAGATTATATGGATGGTAAAAGAATTTAAGTTACCCCAATCAAGGCCAATATTTGAAGTTACTAGTTAATTTACAATCGTATCTGGCCTAGATTATTTTTGCTTGCATCCCATCATAATTTGTTAATCTCTCTCTCTCTCTATCTATCTCTCCATCTCTCCAGACATGTTGCCCCAAGTGGAGACCAGGGTTGTTTTAGTGGGAGAAGCTGGCAACAACCCAGCATTGGTGAAAGCGCTTCAGGTAAATTACGTCATTGATCTGATATTTTGTATTTCACCATTTGGAAAGTTACAAACAGTATGACAAATAGTTTGGCAAATATCAGTATTTTTGCCCATGTTTTTTGTGGATTTCATCATCACAGTATGACAATGAGTCATACTGTAAAGGACAAGTCAGAGAAGTTTCAATGGTGTTTTGTTGTATGACTAAGTGCAGGCAATATGTTTTCTTTTTGTGGCCAAGAACATGCTTTAAGTTCTTTAGAGACCATCAGAAGGGAACTGCTGTTGCAGCGAGGTGATTCTGCAGCAAACTACAAATAAAAAGTTTGCTTGCTGAAAGCTTCCAAGTGGCACATTAGGTTTGCGGAACTAGTGCCAGGCGTTTCCAGTCAGTGGTGGTATTCTGCCAAATCCTTTCATGGAGGGGCCTAAAATCGTCTCTTTGCGTAAACATTAAGGGGATTTGATTTGTTTGCTCCTCACTCTTCATTGGACGTGTTTAAAGAATGCAGACACATTTTCCTGCTTTCACAGTTGTAGCAGTTTTTACTCTGTCTTCAACCCCTTTTTACTCTGTCTTTTTCCCCTCTTTTCTGTGTTTGAGTCTGAGGGCCCCTGGAGAGTTGACGTTGCGGGGGTGGGAAGGGAGAGACACAGACTAGAAATGAGACAGAATTTCAGTGCTGGGCTTCTCACCACCTGCAGTTACACGTACCTGAGAAGCACTGCAGCCCTCAGGGCCTCTACAAGAGCTCATTGATGGTTGTGTGTGTCTGTGTTTTCATGTGAATGCAGAGTATGCGGTTGGTATGGCACATATGTATGGCAGCTTAGCTTTATATTTTCTGTTTCTTACCATCATGACCATCTCCAGTGCTGCCGTTAAAGGAGCCCTCAGGAGTAAACCCAGTATTTGCTGTGAAAAAGCATGCAAAGCGCTCGTCAGATATACCTTTTCACTAAAGCAAGCTCTCACCAGAGACATGCAGGCACATCCTCCCACATTTCTCACAGGCCAATCTGCCCATTTTTTCCACAGTGTAATGGCCCTTTTCCACACACACACAAATCTCATGTTAAATATACCTCACTGCTTTTAATGAAATTCCTTTTTCTGTCGAGGCGTCTCTGTACAGGCTCATGATTCTATGAAGAATACTCTATGACTGAGAAACGGGAAATCTTGCACACATCCTCACCTAATTTTTTTTTTTGTGATCATCTTTTTATTGTTTTCTTATGGAGGGGGAGGGGGTACAAGACGGTACATATATTACATACTAAACATATTAACATACAAAGGCTTCTGGTATTGAGCAGGTAAGTACAAAAACATTTAAAAAACAAAGGAAGAAAAGAGACAGAAAAAAAGAACACTCAGCTAAAACAAAATAGAAATGATATTAGTAATGTTAAGCTACATATACAAGCTCATTGTGAAGGGGATCGACTTAAATCTTGAATTCTAACTAGGTATGTTTCCCATTTTTGTAAAGTAGGATGTGTGGCCTTGTTTAGCCTGGAGTGTGATATTCTAAATTAACAATGTTGTCTAAGTGTGTAACCCAAAGTTTATAAGGTGGAACCAGGGGGTTAATCCATAGTTATAGCAAAATTATTTTCTTGGCGGCTGTAAAGCCTGCCATCAACATACTCTGTTGAATAATAGTATATTCAAAATCGGTAACATCATTCAGAAGACAGAGGTGTGGTGTTCTTGGGATGGTGTTGTCAAGCAACATCTCACCTCATTGACCTTGTCTGATCATGTCCTTTGGGTTTAAACTCTTCATTTTTACAGGCCATCAAAATAATGGAAGTCCCAGTGGTAAAGATTAAGGAAAGTGTGGCAGGCTCTGAGGCCAGCGAGAAATTGATCAAATCTATTGTAAATATGGTATGTCTTGGGGTGAATGCCCACCGTACTGCATTCCGAGCGTCACCATTTCTGTTTTAACTGGCATCAGAGGGGGGTGACGGTGGGCACTATGATCACTAAACGTCAGTGTGTTCTGTTAACACCTGGTGGATGAGACTAACAAATCTGACCTAACATGTCCCCCCCCCCCCCCCCCTTCTTTGTGTGTGTGTTTGTTTCTGTCTGTCTCTAATTTGCACCAGTCACTGTGTGATGGCTACTTTGAAATGGTTCCACCGAAGGGGGAGTAAATGAGAGGTTAACGGCAATCATTGGGGAAAGAGGGTGTTTGATTATTGATGGAAATTGACTTTAAGTACTGTTGGAGATGCTGAGTTTAGGCACTGATTACACGGCTTCACTTTATAGTCGAGCTGGTGTTGGGAGTAGCCCTTGTGGCTCCTCCTCCTCTGAAAAGCCTTTCATTGTTTAGCTTGCTTACACGCCTCAGCATTTCCGTATGCAGAGAGCCTTGCCGTCCTGTCATTTTGTTAACCACTTGTTCTGTTTCCACTTGACCCCACATGGGATTCCTCTTGTCGCACGGCAGTATTCAATATTACACTCTTGTGTGGAATAACAACCTACACCTTTACGTTGTGTGTGTGTGTGTTTTTATTATAATTTTAACTCCCCATTCCCCCCGCTCCTCACAGGACATCAACAAGCAATGCCTCAAGACCGACAACGTCAAAGAGTTTGGCGACGGGGAGAATGCCGAGTTTGAGACGGTGTTCGTGCTGACTGACTTCAAGTCTCCAGACTACGACTATCTGTACAAAAATGACAACCGCATCGTGGGCCCCCCAGTGGTTCTGCACTGTGCAGCGAGGGAGGAGGTAAGTGACGGCGAACCCCCTCTCCCAGCACCCCCACCGTCATCAGTCTGACTCTGTACACCCACTTCTCCATGGATCTCCTCTTGGCCAGGAAGTTTAGGGAGAGATTGGAGATACATGGTATAGTTTAGCCTTCACCATCAAAACAACAACAACAAAAAAAGACACCTGCAGGGGAGGTGGAGTTTGGTTTCTGCAGAGAAATAGATTCTTAAGCTGCTTTTTGATGACTGACTCTGAGGGGGAAAAAAGCACATTGCTTTTATCTTTGTCGGCAAAAGAGCACCTGCTTGACTTCCTCAACTCACTGCTTTATAGCAGGAGAAAGCGGGGGACGTGATGGCAGCTGCAGACAGACACAATATCTCATCAGACACCAGATACAGACAGTCATACATCATGGCCCTCAGAAGCGAACAATGGCCATGTCTGCCACTAAAGCTTTACAGATAAAGTCCGTAACCCACAGAATAGCAGAATGTAGTGACCTTAAAAATCAGGATCTGAATCGGTTGTACTGGCCAAGTTATCCCATCAAATCTCTCTCTCTCTTTCTTTCTCCCTCTCTATCTTTTTGACCTCAGTAGATGTGAACCCTCTATACATTTAACATATAGACATGCAGTAAGGTACCTTCGATAGTCGTGTAAAATGATAAAATATAACTGTGTGTGTGTCTTCTCCAGCCTATTCCTTTCTCCTGTCGCCCACTCTTCTCCACCACCATGCTCAACCTGTCGCTGTGTTTCACTGGCTTCCGCAAGAAAGAGGAAGTGGTGAGTTTATTAAACCCAGTATTGTGCCTGAACGCGTTCATTGAACGAAAGTTCATGAACTCATTCATAATTTTGATGCACTTGAACTGAACGTACTGTATTACTCCCTTGTTAACGATACTGTGAGTGTGCTCATTCTGGTGTCTGTGAACAGCACGTTCACTCTTTTTAATTTCGTTCAAAG
This sequence comes from Limnothrissa miodon, assembly GCA_017657215.1. NCBI lineage: Eukaryota > Metazoa > Chordata > Actinopteri > Clupeiformes > Clupeidae > Limnothrissa > Limnothrissa miodon. Next base: position 59,181 of record JAGFZM010001731.1, on the reverse strand, counting down.
TGTTAGCCTTCTAAGGGCGTACTCACACTAGGCAATCCGTACCGTACCCGAGTACACTTCACCTCTGATGTCCGGTTCGTTTGACCAGTGTGAGTGCTTCGTACTCCTTTGAAGAGGTGGACTTGGGTACGGTTCAGCTGGACTCGGGCACGGTACGCATGTAGGTTGATCGCAAGTGTACCCGAGCACGGAGAATCACTCATGAGGGAATAAACAAAATAACGTTCCATTTCATCTCCGAGAATATTTGGAGTGGGCGGTTGTTATAGTAACAAAAACACGCTTAATGTAAAGATTCCAGAACACAGCAACTCAACTGTGTCCGGGTACGCCCTAACTGTGAGTACGCCCTAATACACCGTTCAGTCCTGTTAGTTAATTGTTGCGTGTGCGCCGAAGTTGTGTGTGGAGTAGGCTATTACAGATAGAAATTTCAATTTGGCAACAGTCAGCAGCCACCAGTGTCGCACCGCCGCATGCGTCATCAAAACAAAAAGCAGCATGGAGGCTGTGGCAACAAAGCAGCAAAGTGGTTTGCCATTTCTCATGGTTCGGAATGATTAATTTTACCGCACAGAAATTCACTTCAGTGAAGTTAGAAAGAAATGGACAGATTCGAACTTGGCGCTTATTAGCCTTATAATCTTTAACAAAACGATCTTACAACACAATGTGCGGGTCTATTCAACAGTGGTAAGGTAGACAATGAGCTACAATATGTGTTTAAAGACATACGGACGCAATGAGCAGGAAAGCTTAGGGACCGTGTGCAAAGTGCAAATAGAATAATTGCTGACTGTGGCAGAAAAATTATAGCTCGCAACATATTGAAGAAAAGAACTGAAGTAGTTCATTTTTTTGGAGCTGTGAACTTGGTTCAAATTTTTGAAATGTGAACTGAATTAGTTCATGTAGAATGTGAACTTTCCCAACAATGATTAAATCTTAATAGATGCCCTGTTGTCTGTAAGACCCTAATGACATTGCAGAGCTGGTCTTTTCCCATGTTTTATCTCTTCCCTTCTCTCCTACAGGTCAACCTTGTCAGTCTGGTTCACCACATGGGAGGCACCATTCGCAAAGACTTCAGCGCCAAAGTCACCCACCTCGTAGCACACTCGACCCACGGAGAAAAATACAGGGTAAGTGAGCCCTTGTTCTCAGATATGCTGTGTGCGTGTGTGTGTTCTTTGGTGCGCAAGTGTTTCTGTCTGTTTTCTTAAGTTGACTGGAGTGACTGTGGTTGCTGCCTCTTTGTATTTTCTCCCTTTCAAGAGGCTTCTGAGTGCTGCTAAGTGTTGCCAGTCATGATAGCCCAGCAAATGGGTTGAAATCCACGTTTGCCTGCCTAGCCTCTTCACCGCTCTGTGTGTGTGTGTGTGTGTGTGTGTGTGTTAGAGGGCGAGTGAGCCTGTGTTTGTAGTGTTGCTATATATTTTTTTTTTTAATTATTATTTTTTTAAAGAGCTCTCAGTGCGAGCTATGTTGGCCAGGCATTACCGAGAGTGGTGCTGCACGTTGGCATATTGTCTCCACTCTGCCGGTCCTCGAGTCTGTCCAACTTTTCACGTAGTTGTGGCTTTTTTTTTTTTTTTTTTTTTTAAAGCCACGAATACAAGGCTCTCCCTCCTGCACCAGTCTGCTCTGCTCAGAAGGTGTGAGGGGTGGCTTGAGAGAGATGATTGCAATGGTGATGCAGCTCCTCCGTGTGCCAAGTTTACCACTGTGCACAGCAAAGGCAGAAAGCTGACTCTGAATGTGTTCTCATGGCTGGGGGTGCGTGAGAGGGGAAACTGCCACGGCAATTTCAGATACCACACTTTACAAACGCCAGCGCGTGTTGTCAGCCCTCTAACACTTGACGGCAGCCCACACATACAGCACCGCAGCGCGGCGTTGTTCAAGAGTCTTGTTCCTTGGGTTTTGGAGTGGGAACTCGTAGCAGCGGATGGAGTCTTAGGCTGGCTGAATATGCCATTTGAAAGTGTCTCATTAAAAGCGTAGCGACTCATTGGCTCCCTCACAGTGCGTGTGGAGCCGAGTGGAGCTGAATCATGCAACAGGGCTGTCCTTATTCATAATGAATAATCTGGCTCTTGAAGCCCCTCGTCTGTCTCAGAGCGCCATCTCACTACTTTCTATCGAGTGGTCCATTCTGCCCATGGCCCAGTCTGACTGCCCTCCTTCTCTTCCCCTCTTCCCTCCCTGCAGCTGGCTGTGTGCATGGGCACCCCCATCCTCACCCCAGACTGGATCCTCAAGGCCTGGGAGCGCAGGGATGACACGTGAGTGATGAAATTGCCTGTTCTCTCTCTCTCACACAAACACTCACACACACACACGTCTTGCTTTTGTTTGTGACACATCTGCAATCTGTATTTCATTTTTTTCTTCTCAAGTGAGGACATTCACTATTGCAATGCAAACATCTACCGGGATCACTGATAAATTATATTGACCGCAATTCATTTACTGGTTCTACATCAATGGTTTTTGTGTGTGTGTGTGTGTGTGTGTGTGTGTGTGTGTGTGTGTGTGCAACTGGGAATACCAATGTATACTCTTGAGCAAAAGCAAACATTCACAAACCAGTCAATTGCGGCCTGCTGTGCACTAAATTCCCGAGCCATCATGCCTTGTTCATGTGCCTCTCAGGGGGATGATTGTGGAGTTCTCTTTCTCACCTAGTAATTTCCATGCTGGAGATGAGGGCTTCCGAACAGAATTCAAGGTGCCCCCATTTCAGGACTGTGTCCTCAGCTTCCTGGGCTTCACAGAAGAGGACAAAGCCAACATGGAGGAGAGGACACTTAAACATGGTACTTTCATACCGTACACTTGAATTTCAATTATTAGGAGTTCCAAGGATTGTACTTTCTGAACAATGCTTTGAGAGTAGTTGTTGCGTTCGGATGGTCTCACCAAAATGTGTGTTATGGATATGGCCAGTAGACCGTCTCAATCCAAGTGGCAAAAATCAGCGAGTCTTTCAAAAGGTCTGTGCATGTAACAGATTACCAGACCAGCTATCACTAGCACAATCTAGATTTCTGTTGCTAGGCAACTTAAAACAAATACCACCTGACCCTTTTTTAAAATATGTCTGGTTTTGTTGCATTGTATTTCCATTCTAACTGCCCTCCTCTAGTCCAAGTCAGCCCATAGTGAAAATGTACCAGATTAAGAAACACTCCTTGTTCTTTAAAGAGCTGCTCTTTCAAGCACCCTATGTCATTGAGTCTAGCCAAGCACTGATTTCAAGTCAGGGGTGCTTCAGAATTCAGTCGTGTTAAGTCCTTTATTCCTAGGTATTCAAGAATGCTTCAACTGATCCTTAACGCTAATGAAATGTCCACAATGCTTTGCATATGTGCACATGGTTTAGAGAAATTGAAAACTGCAGTGGCAGAGCAATAATATGCATCTATCGTCTTACAAATGTAAACACCAGCTCCTGCATTTAGTCTAGCTACGCCTCACTTTCAAGGAGCAGTCATACGAAGGAAGGCCTCTTGACTTTGAGTGAGACTGAGGATAGAGTATATGCTCTCAGTGGGATAGAGTGGGTGGTCACCTTGTGCATTGCATCTTTTCAACAGTGTTTGATCTTCTGTAATTTTGTTCTGTGATCTTGTTCTTTTGTTCTGCCATTTTCTTCTGTGATCTTGTTCTCCATCTCACACCACCACCCCTGTTTCCCCTTTGTCCCTCCCTCTCTCCTTACCTGCCCCTACGCCTCTGTCAACCAGGTGGCTACTACCTGGAGGTTGGGAATGAAAAGTGTACCCACATGGTGGTGGAGGAGAACTCCATCAAGGAGCTGCCCTTTCCTCCATCCAAACGGCTTTATGTGGTCAAACAGGAGGTAAGCCAAAGTCACACCAAGGCCTCAGAGGCCAGTTGTGAAAGCCGCACTTCTCGGCCCGTTTTTGTCTTTCTGTGGTTCGCACAGTGCTGTCGTGCCTTAGGGAATTGAGGGCCACTGCCTGCATCCCTCTTCACAGTTTTTGGCGGAAAATGTCAAGTTGCCTGCCATTGCAGTTATTCCGCTCAGATTTGTGTTGCCAAGCCCAGCGTTCCAGAGCTCTTTCCACAGATCAATAAAGTGTTCTCTGCTCACACTCTCAAGAAAGTTTCTTCTAATTATTAACAGCTTTTTTTGTGTGTTTTATTTATTTTTTGTTCTCCTTCTCTTTTCCCTGCAGTGGTTTTGGGGGAGTATACAGATGGACGCCAGAGCAGGAGAGTCCATGTACTCCTATGAAAAGGTATTTGAGAGAGGCTGTGCGGTACATTATCATATGTTGCATCTATCTCCGATTAGATTTGCTCTGCGTGTTGTTCTTGACTACACTTGACTTCACTGATCCACTCCTATCCTCTAGCAGTAAGCTCTTTAAGGCTTCTTCTATGTAGCTTGACTGTTAACCTGCTTTGTAAGTCACTTTGGATAAAACTGTCTGCTAAATGCGTAAGTGTAAACATAAATGTTCTTAACCCATCTAATCATGTGTGTGTGGCAGATGGAGAGCCCAGCCATGAAGAAGACGGGCTCACTGCTCTCCCTCAACACGCCCAACAGCAACCGCAAACGTCGGCGGCAGCTCCTGGCCCAGCTCGCCAAGGAGACGGAGATCTCGCCCTTCCCTCCGCTCAAGAGGTCCTCGGCTGAGCACTCGCTCTCCATGGGCTCCCTGCTGGACATCTCCAACACCCCTGAGACCTGCAAGGCCCTGGGAGGTGAGAGCTGGCAGGGGTTGGGGAGGCAGGCTGTGCCCTGGGTGGATGCAGCTCTACCCTGGATGTCTGGGTTCATATCATACCTGTCCCCACCTTGACTCTGAGATCAGTAAGAGGGGGTATAGAAAGTATATACAGTCTATTTTTCCCAATAGAAAGCAAGTCTTTTCAATATGGGGTGCATTTCTACCCAGTTACTTCCCTCACAGTTCTAGCCTACAGGTGAGTAGTAGAACTAGGAAGCACTGATAGTGAGACACTTTCTATAGACCCACATCCCTGACTTATGAGCCTCTAAAGCAGGGCCCAGACTATAGACACTAGTGTACAGACAAAAAATAACCTTAAGACAAGGCACACGTTTTATGTATTAAAGAAATGTTAGCACAAATAATAGAAATAAACTGCAAATAAGTAAATGCAGAAACCCACGGCAGTCAGAGAGCACTGTCAGCACAGATGAAGCAGTCCCGTACACTCTTGTCCATTCCAGAGTGCAGAGTAGGGGGCAGGTGCAGGCCAGGGAGGTGTGAGTCGCAGCGTCTGCAGAGGAAGAGGAGGAGCAGCAGCAGCAGGGCTAGGCGACAGACAGACAGGAGAGAGGCACGCTGCTGGACGGCCTTCCAGCGGACCAGCACCCCCCAGAGGCAGGAGCTGGAACTGGAGCCAGAGGCGGCGGGCCCCGGCTTTCCCGAGCCACCCCCGGTGGCAGACGCCATGGCCCTGGCCATCTCGCCCCGGGGGTGGGTGGGGGTCCGCGTCGGCGGCGAGGAGGAGGAAGATGAGGAAGTGGCAGTACCAGGTAGCACAGGGCCATGTCATTCCAGGCCAGTCAGGGTCAAAAAGGGGGGCTTACCAGAGCTGTCTGAGTACACGCCACTCTGTAGGAAGGCAATCTGCTTCACAGTGTGACGGAGGCAGGTTATCCTCCCACAAGTATTTTCAAGTGCACAGAGAAATGCAGGCTTTTGACAGCCAGTGGCAGAAGTGTTTTTTTTGTGTGTGTGTTAAGCACATCAAAAGTGACTTCTGTCAAATCGAGGCGCGTTCTCCTCATAATGCCTCTCTGTAACACTTTGTGTTGACGTGACAGATTATTGTGCCGTATTAGACGTGTTCTTTTTGATCCCCGCAAAGGAGCGTAAAAACCTCCCCCACCGCCGCTGTCGTCTCCTCCTGAGTCGGGCGTGTGCGGCTGGCGGGCAACGAGTGAGTGAGTGAGCGAGGCCAACCAGCCAGGCTGGCATGGGAGTTGGCAGCGCACCCTTTGCCCGTTATCCCCATAGTCACCTCGGCGATGCATGTCCATCGATCTGTTTCAGAGATGGCTAAGCCGTCAAAAAGCTCCACGCCCGCCCTGCCCAAGCAGTCTGCCAGGTGGCAGGTGTCCAAGGAGCTGTACCAGACAGAGAGCAACTACGTGGGCATCTTGGATACAGTGCTCCAGGTTTGTGTCTCTCTCTCCACACACACACACACACACACACACAGAGGAGGGAGGCAGTGCCTCTGTTGCTGTTTAGCTCCTTATCATGTCAACCCAGTGCTCAGAAGCATTGGGCTATAAAATAAATTTGGTAGGTTATAGGGTTGGTAGGGTTATTTTTTATTTATTTTTTTTCTGCTCTCTGAGATCCCGTGTCATATGCCTCCCCAATACCCCCATGTCTCCTGTCCCCTGTCCCCTTGCTGTTGGATTCTCCTGGTGGCATTACTGGTGACCCTTTCTGCTCTGCTTCACTCAGCCACTAAACATTCAACATGTCAAATCACAGTTAGCCAGCTAGCCAGTTTATCTAGATGTTGTTATTGCCCCGTTGCAAGTGGTGTGAATGCCTCACTGCTGCATGCTCATCCATGCTCTGCTCTTAGAGCCTTTGGTTTGAACAAGTTGCTGTGCTTTTAGAATGCTGCAGTGCGTCTCGCTGTTAATAGGTCTGAGGTGTGAAATAAAACGGCGAGAAAACTGATGGCGATTTGTTTGAGCGGTGTCTGGGTTTTGTGAGCTCATTTCCAGTAATTGTTTTTTAAGTTTAGTAGTTAGTCACATCTCTTTTGATGGAGGTGGGAGCATGTAAGGGATACAAGTGTGTGTGTGTGTGTGGTTTTATATGTTGCTCATACTCACATTTCAACTTAATTCCTCTTATAGCGTCGCTACTCATTTCATTTGGTGAAGAGATCTGTAGCTTGGATTTTGACCATGTTCCGTGCCCCTCAGCCTGCGTTAAGCATTAAGTGAACCACATGAGTTGGATGCAGTATACCAATGTAATGTTCACCCAGTGTAGGCTGGAGCAGTAAAGGAGCAGTTAGCCCTTCCCCGACTGTCTCCTGTAATTGGCATGGAGGCTGAACTACCTGCAGGGAAGATGGTGGGCGGAGGCTACGAGCGCTGGGGGTCTCTAAAGCCTGTCAAAACACGGGGGAAGGGGGGGTCTCCAACTTGGCTTCATTTACAAGAGCTATTAGAGAAGAAATTACTTGGGAAAAGTGCACAGCGAAATTTAAAAGCGCCCATTTCCTGCTTCAAATGGTTCGCCCCGATAATTAAGTCGTTTGCTTTTGCCAAAACCATTCATTTAAACAAGTTATACATACGTGTGACCGTCACACACACACAGACACATTAACACACACACATTTTGAATTATTTATTTGAACCCACCAATCATAATACAGACAGGATTCAAATATTTTTACACACACACACAGACAAGACATTCAATTACAACAGTTGAGGTTGCTTTTTGCTCACACTAATTGGTCCCCTCCTGTCCCAGCTGTTCAAGCACCCTCTGGAGAAGGAGGGCCAGGTGGGGGGGCCCATCCTGGCACAAGAGGAGATCAAGACCATCTTTGGCAGCATCCCAGAGATCTATGAGGTTCACACCAGGATAAAGGTGCGTGGGGCTTTTCTCAGTAGATTCTCCCAATGGCAACATGTTGTCCATTTGTTGAGTGTGTGAATGACCTTCCGGATTCTTCTGTGTCTGATGCGGCCTGCCTTGTTCTGACAGGCGGACCTGGAGGCGCTGGTGATGAACTGGTCGGAGGACAAGAGCGTCGGTGACATCATCCTCAAATATGTGAGTGGGGAAGGGAACGGATGTTGCAATCAGTATCGGTGTTTTCTCCTGGCTTTAAAAAAAAAACAAAAAACAATGTTTTGTGTATCTGTGTTTTGAAAATCTATTGTCTTTTTTCGTGCAGTCTAAAGAACTTGTTAAGGCCTACCCACCGTTTGTCAACTTCTTTGAGATGAGCAAGGAGACCATCGTGCGGTGTGAGAAGCAGAAACCCCGCTTCCATGCTTTCCTCAAGGTGGGGGGAGGACAGTTCATTAATCTGTGTGTGTCTCTCTCTCTCTCTCTCTCTCTCTCTCTCTCTCTCTCTCTCTCTCTCTCTCTCTCTCTCTCTC
>JAGFZM010001731.1:37873-51010 GCA_017657215.1 Limnothrissa miodon | reverse complement strand
CTCTCTCTCTCTCTCTCTCTCTCTCTCTCTCTCTCTCTCTCTCTCTCGATCTCTTTCTCTCACACGCTTTCTTTTTCTCTCTTTCTCACCCTCACTTACTCACTCAGACTCTGAAACTACTGAGTCTTTAAAATAGTTTCTCAGAGACTGAACAATTCATGCTGGTATTATTTGGGAACTCTGTGTGTGTGTGTGTGTGTGTGTCTGTCTGTCTGTCTCTCCGTCCGTCAAAGTTTTTTTTTTTTTTTTCTGCATGTGTCACTGGCAGACTCTTTGAAGAGTCTCTGTGTGCGTCTCTGAGCTCTGTGAAATGTTTGTGCTTTGAGTTAAAGGCCCTCTCATGCCAGTCGCTGCCGGGCTTTATATATCTGCCCCCCTCCCGACTCTTCCCCGCAGATCAATCAGGCCAAGCCCGAATGTGGGCGGCAGACGCTTGTGGAGCTGCTGATTCGCCCCGTGCAGAGGCTGCCCAGTGTGGCTCTCCTGCTCAACGGTAAGCTCTCTGCCACACTGACTCATGTACGCATGCACACACAGACCTTTACTCACTGACGCACAATAACACACAAACACACACGCACGCACGTTCCCTCACTAACTCACAATACCACACACTTTCTTACTAGAGCTGTAACGATATGCCATATGAAACCGAAATCGCGAAACTCAGAACCACGAACCTGTTTCACGGTGTGAGAAGGCAGAATCGCGACACACCCCTTCCAACTAGAGTTATCCTTCCCGTCCAGATCCAATGCTACCACATCTTTAAATTATTATTAGCATTATTTGAAGTTACAATTATAAAATACGTAGAGATTCACCACAAAACTACTTAAAGGGATAGTTCGGTTTTTAACACATTGAGCCCCTTTCACAGGTTGTCTAAAATGAAATAAAGTGGTTGACACCAAAATCTTGATGATTGCTCCTGTCTCGGCTATTTGGGAAATATAGAATTGCCTCTGCCTGCCTTTAAAATGGCTAGCAATGGGCATGTGTTGTTTCTATCCTTAAAACATTGGTTTTAAAAAAGTGCTACTCATGGAGTGATTAGTGGCGTTTGCTGATGTTCCAGCCCAAGTATCGTAACAAAATACAGTTTCTGTCATGTTTTATTTGCCATTTTGAAAGTTCCATAGGGATCTATTTGCTCCTTCATATAAACAAAGTGCCAAATAAAACATGACGAAAGCTTTATTTCGCTACGATACATGTTTTGGAACATCATTGAGCACCACTAACCACTTGGTTAGTAGCACTTTTTTAAAACTAGTGTTTTAAGGATAGAAACAACACATGCCCATTGCTAGCCATTTTGAAGGCAGGCAGAGGCGATTCTACATATCCCAAATAGCCGAGACAGAAGCAATCGTCAAAATTTCGAAGTCAACCACTTTATTGCATTTTAGACAACCTGTGAAAGGGGCTTAATGTGTTAAAAACCAAATTATCCCTTTAAGAATAAATAATTTTATGTTACCCGTAAGCCTCCCCCAACTACATGTCATGTGACGCCTGATTACAGAAGTTGAGCAAGTTTAACGTGAGGAAACGCCCACTAACCCAGAGATTGTATATCGACCCTCCATTTTAGTCAGTAGTATGGCAACACTGTGGCTACCCATTGGAAAACGAGGACTGCACTCGTGTAGTCGACAAGACCCTCTCAAATTGCCGTAAGTGTTTTAAGAAGCTTACCCAAGTGAACGAACAAAGTTAACTTACCCAAGTTACCGAAGCAAAACGAACAAACATGCGGATGCACATTCTACGGCACTATCCCGGGGTGCGTTTCCCAAAAGCATCGTTGCTAACCAGTTAGCAACTAAGTTGGTTAGCAATGGGCAATTGCATTGCACCCATAGACTGTATATATATATATATATATATATACAGTCTATGATTGCAACCAATAAAGTTAGCAACAATGCTTTTGGGAAACGCACCCCCGAAACTCACAACCCAACAGTAGCAGCATACACTACCTTGCTTATTTTAAGCAAAGTTTTCAGCCAATTCAGATTGAACACAAAAATTACTAATTAGAATTATTATGGCAATGGATATCGATATAATATATATCGATTGTTGAAAACGAGAGGTTCAAGTATTTACATTACATTATCAAAATGTGCTACCAAAACTACATCTAACGTCCTCCAAACACGTGCAGTGTATGAGAGCCATACAAGCGACGGTTTGTCAGAAATATAGGCCAGCATATAGTTAATAATTTGCATAGTCAGTGCCTATTGTTCTTTGGTGTTCAATTTAATGTTATTTGTTCTGTTTGTGAACCGAATCGTGGGTCAAAAATCGTGATATAAACCGAATCGTGGATTTGGTGTATCGGTACAGCCCTATTTCTTACATATTGTTATACATTCACACACACATTCACTCACTGATGCACAATAACATTCACTCGCTCACTTATTGATGCAAAACACACACTTGCACACTTACTGATGCAAAACACACACACACACACACTCGCACACTGATATTCCCTCACTCATGCACTGATATTCAGTCTCTCACACTCATTCACTCTCTCTCTCTCGCTCTCACTCACACACACACACACACACACCACACATTCACATGTATGACAGAAGCCTGTAGAGCCGTTGTGTTTTTGCCTAGTCCAGAGAAGTCCCACTGAGCTCAGTAGGAACCCGTGCCCCCCTGGCTCTCCCATGCAAATGAACGTGCATGCTCAGTGCCCCTACCCCCAGACACACACACACAAACAGAGTACTTCTGTGTCTTGCCAGGATCACCAGGGCCAATTATCATCGCTGTCTGGGGCCCTCTGTGATTGCCAGGCTGAGAGACAATCTCACACAGGCTCCAGTACAATCTGATTCGTCACGAGCTGTTTCATTGTTTGGTTGCGAGTTTGCATCACCAAAGCTGTTGTAATGCCCTGTGAATAATGGATAGTCCGCCATCTTTCTGTTAGTTTTTTTTTTTTTTTGTTTTTTTTTTTTTTTTTTTTTTTTGTTTTTTGGTCTGGCAGAGAGTGTGTGAGGCACCTGCCTAAGAAGTGACTCTTCACAACTCTTCCTTTCTTGCACTCCTTTAGACATAAAGAAGCACACATCTGAGGATAACCCAGACAAAATCACTTTGGAGAAGGCCATAGAGTCACTCAAGGAAGTCATGACGTAAGTTTAATGGACTTTGTAAACTTTTTTTATTTTCCCCTTCTATTTCTTCAGCCTTCTTTTCTTTTTTCTTCTCGTCTAGCCTAAATGTTCAGCCCATTAATCATGTTCAGCGAGGTTAACGTTGGAGGACAACGCCTCCTTAATTAGGTGGTGCACCTGTGGTGGCACATTAGACTGGGGTGTTTTTTTTTTTTTTTTTTAAATGCATCGTGTTAACTGAAAGTCAGAGGCCAAGCGTCTTTGTTTTTTAGGGATGCCTTGTTGTAGCCCGCAGAGGGGAGTGTTGCAGTTTGGCACTAATCCTTGACAAAAGGAAAAAAAAATCTATTTTCCCCCTCAGGCACATCAATGAAGATAAGAGGAAGACGGAAGGTCAGAAGCAGATCTTTGATGTTGTCTACGAAGTGGACGGCTGTCCGGTAAGCCTTTAGCGTCGTCTAGAGTTTCAGAATAGCCTTCAAGGGTCTCCTCACTGAGAAGCCACAGTTCCCCTCACAATTGCCAGCAAACGTGTAATTCTCTATAACTGGTTCGAGCATATCAATAAGCATGGCAATTATTGTGTGTTTTGGAGTGTTTTGAAAGCAGCACTGCCTCCTGTTTGAGTCCTGGTAGCATATTGATATGTTTCTTACTACATGGGGAGGCACCACTGCAAGACTCTTGTATCTAGGCAATTAGAAATTGTCAGTCCCTTAATGTGAATGCAAAATAGATTCATTTGAGGGAGGTGGATATTGGCGTATAAGGCCTAATGGAATGGAAACTGAGTTTCTATTTAATTCATACATGTGGCAAAATTGTGTTGTGATCTCACAGTTGGTTCAAACACATAACTTAATTAGATTAGGCCACACCAATAAAATTAGTTGGTTCTCGGATTTTTTCAGGAAAAATATGGAGCGAGCGAAATAAAAATAAAAAAATGTTCTGAAGGTAAATTAGCACATTGACAGTTAATGTTCATTAAAGAGATTTACTCATGTGTTTAGGAAAAACTAAATGTGGCCTAATTTATAAACTTAAAGGTGCTCTATGCAATTTTGCAAGATTTTAGCTCAATTTCATTTTTATCTCAACCCGTTTCTACCACCCCTTGGTCGGCTTGCTGTCTGCCTGCTGAATACATTAGGAAAAAACCCGGTGTCAAAACACAACACAGAAGCTGCAATACCAAAACAAACACTAGGGGCAGGAGGTTGTGCACCAAAGCAATAACAGACAACGGCCAACCAATCGTCAAGAAGAGGTGGGGGTTAATGCGCGTGCGACAGTGTTGATTGTACAGCGTGAATCCGGGTGTGAGTTAGCAATACTGTGTCGGTAAATTATTTTTTAAAAATGGCTGAGGCACGTCCGAATAAAAGATGCTCTGAGGAATATAAGGCGTGAAGAAGAGAAATTGAGAAGCAACGAAATAAGCCCCGGGTTTACATTGGGGATTCGTTTGAACGGTGGACTTTGCCGGCAAAAGAACTTCCAATCGGATGCAGTCATGCAGAGGTGGCACGTTTTTTATTGGACAGGTAAAAGTTACGATTACTTGTTGTGAGAGCATTCACATGCAAAATAAAAAAATAACAGTTATCTCCAAAGCCATCTCATGAAAGCAACATTACAAGATGGTGATAATTATACTGCTTATACTGACTAAGGTACGACGATTACACTGGGGGGGAGGGGGGAGCTTGCTCTGTTTTGTTTTGTATTTATGTGAAACGTTAGCAGAAGTGACGTCGAACAGCATCGCATAGAGCATCTTTAACTTTCACACCTCACAGCACACTTTTTGTCATGCAGGTTTTAGGCAATGTACGAAAATTCATAATTCTGTCAATCTATGTTATGTAAAGGTTTGACGGTTTGTCATTTATTTAAGAGTTTGTGAATCTTAGCACCAAGCAAGCTGGCTGTGGAATTGTAACGTGTTGGAACGTGAAAAATCGCATTGATTCACCAGATAGCAATTAGATAGTGACTAAAACTCCGTGATCAGCGCAACAGAGATGAATATTCATCAACGTGCAGTCACGTGAATCTAGAAAAGAGACGTTTTTTTTTTGCATGAGAAAAAGAAGCGTGCGTATGTGTGTGTGCGTGCGTGCGAGGATGTGAGTGTGTAGGCACTACACTACGCTATTCATTTATTTATTGATTGATTGATTGATTTTGATGGTGAAACACTTTGGGGTTTTTTCGCCTTTCAATCAATGAAATATCAAACTCACCTCCACAGACTTGCACAAGCAGACTGCTCTCGGCACTATGAGTACAACTGCGTCAAGTTCTCATCCTCTTTAATTTCACTGCACTTCTGATCAAATATTCTAGTAAATGCAAACACTGGCCTAGCAGGATCCCCTTCCACTGGCATCTTTCCTCATGTCATGTCTCTTGTCTCTTGCGCTCTGAAGTGAAAGGTGCGATTTGATTGGTTTTCGAATTCACGTGAACGCAGCATGCCGTTTTCATTATTATAGCCATCAGCCACGGTGTTTTTTATGTTTCCGAGAACCATCTAATTAGAGATTAGGAATCCGAGAACCAACTAATTTTATTGGTTAATGTGTGTGTGTGGTTTTTTTTTGTTTTTTTTTTCAAAATTAAATAAATAATAAAATTGATAAATAAATAAAATAATAAGAAAATAAAGAAAATTGATTATGTAGCCTAAAATTTGTATTAATTGTTACACTTCCTGGTTTGCGAGAGAAAAACCTTCACCATAGCCTTCTAAAAAGTCTTTACAGTCAGTTTTAAAACAAAAAAAATTTCACATAAACAAAATCTGATACAGTTTATAAGTTTGTTTTAATCGAAACGTGTTACACATTGCACAGTTAAGGCTAAGCTCTTTGTCAATCAAATGATAACTAGTGCTCTTAGAGAAACACTACACACACAATTCAGCACTACAAAGATCCTTCACTGAGGGAAAAAAAATTAAACTTAAGTTTATATGCGAACGCTAATCAGTACATGGGAATCATAATGCCTTTGTGATGTGTTTGTCCAATGACCGTAATACCTTTATGTGAGTCAGGGGCCACAGACGTCAGTTGCTGCTGCTGACTGCTTGCTGACTGCTTGCTTTGCAGGCCAACCTGCTGTCCTCTCACCGCAGTCTGGTGCACAGGGTGGAGACCATCGCCCTGGGAGACAAGCCCTGCGACCGAGGCGAGCACGTCACCCTCTTCCTCTTCAACGACTGCCTGGAGGTAACACTGTGCTCTGCACGCACGCTCACCAAAAACATTGAGCACCACATGGGCCATGGAATTCTCTGCTTGTATACTGCTGTCACCTGGAGGGTTTTCACAAGTGAAGTATATTCAGCAGAGAGGGTAGAAATTGAAAGGTTACTGTGTCTTTCACAATTCCTTAATGAGAGCTGCATATCTTTGGTAAGCAAGACAGTGGTTATTACCACTGACCTGTATATATCACAATCTCAATTTAGCTGCTCTCCAATAGGGTTTAGCCCATTGTACTCTTTGGTTTATAGTAAACATTAGGTTTGTAGTTTTTCCACTCCCAAATTCTGGTTAAAAAGTTAATTTAGTGGTCCTTTCTCCCAGTGGCATCAAGACAAGAATATAGTGTTTGTGCTGAGCCTTTTCCTGTGTATAGTACACTGAAGACCACTTTTGTTGAAGGCCATATTTAAACTCGCTAATGTTAATGACACGCCCGCTGTAGTCCCTCTTGCAATACTACTGATTTCTCTAGAGATGTAATACAGTACTACTACTTTCTCTTGAGATTTAATGTTCTGCAGTTGTACCTTGCACATTCTTATCCTGTTCAGGTTCAGGTTCAAAACATGCGTCATGTTGACTCAGAAAGAAACTTCTTTTGAATCATCCCGTTTCATCAGCCGTCTTTGGTTTTACCTTGCACATTCTAATCCTGTCAGGTTAGATTCAAAACCCGCTGTTGTGGCAACGCTTCCTTGACAACGCAAGTCATTGCCTTGTTTCATCATAGTACCTGCCCTTCCGTTGCAGTACTCTCCTCACCACATTGTAAAATTTGTTGTCTCTTCACTGCAAAGATAATCTCCTTTTCTTGACAGTGTTGCTCTCAACACGGATATGAGCTGTGGTGTGCCTTGCTTTGCCATAAAGTGCACTCCTGTGATGGTTAGAAAGCAAACACCCACTCTGGAATTCTCACATTTGCCAGAGAACGTGTTGATAGTGTGTCATTGTTACTGGTGACCTGACAACCATGGCAACCTAACAGATTTATTTTGATATCATTTCTAGGGTGCGTTCGTAAATTCAATCTGCTGCTCTAAGAATTGAATAACTCTCCGCAGTTCAAAAAAGAGCTTGACAAGTGAGGACCATGAACTTTGACCGATTTTGTTTAACTGCCATTTATGATCTTTAATTCCATAAATTATTCTGGAATCTGATCTATTTTCTAAAAACTGTGTCTAGTACTGTTTTAGGTTAGACTGACGTCACGCTCTGCTGCTCTCTCCCTTTAGCCGGAGTGTGACGCTCTGAATAAACGAACGACAATTCTATCCACAGTCTGAATTTACAAACAGTTTAAAGGTCTCCTTCCAAAATAAACTGTTTAATACTTGATTTTTTTAACATTGCCATAGGTCAGCCCAAGTTGCACTTGTATGCTCAACTTCAAAATGCTCTCCTACCCCTGTAGTCTGTATTTGCCTGTGATAGAAAACAGCCGGGAAAAACAAGCAAATCGGAAAAGCCGTACAAGCTTAGGTGACATTAAACATTATGCAGTGCAGCTATGCAGTTAGCCCGCCCTCAAGAAAATATTATTAGGCTGCCTGGAGAGAGACCCACTAGAGGGAGTGTCACAGTGCTGTTAGCCTATCAGAGGCGATACGTTTGCATATCATTAATATTCATCAGAATCCTCTCGCGCCATCCCTGCTCTCCTTTTCACCTAACTAAAATAGCTTGAAACAAGACACCACAGCATATTTTTTTTGAAACCAACTCTCATGACATTATTAGACAAGAGATCACCACAAATTAATGAAAATACGATGGAATGACACCTTTGAAAGGACCAGAGTGCGCTCGGAGTGTCAGTTCACAAACATACGTAACGTATGGCCCATCATTGAATAATATTGAGTAGTCAGTGATGGAGTCACTAGGCGTGTCTCAAATCACACTCGCACACTGAAAACACATTGGCCCTTATTTACAAAGTCATGTCACAAAACTTGACATGGATTTGAGCGTAAATAAAGTCAGGACACGGTAAACGCATAATTCTAAGTTAAGGGATTGCAGCTCAATGCACTTTCCCTTTCAGAGACTTGAATTGAAATTAAAGATTTTTTTATTCATTTAGGATTGCAGGACCGATCATACAATAAATATTTTTCAGTGCACGCATGCATGAGATCAACATTTTCTTCAGGGACAAACGACTGATTTTGTAACAAAAATTTGCACTGTATTAGCAATTTATATATGCATCTGGATGATAAAGTTTTGTATCCCTTGTTTTCATTCCTTTTTTTTGCAGCTTGTCAAAAGAGCTCAGCAAGAGCTGCATGTCACGTGGGTATCTCTGGGTTAGGAAAAAAATGTATGTATGATTTTTGACATATTATGCACTGTAATGTTGCAAAATTTAGGGGTGCGTCCTCTAAATTGTGTATGCATTTAGGTGTGACCTGAAATCACGCCTGTTGCAACCCTTGAATTTACAACTCCAGTTCTCGTTTTGTTTTCGTGCATAAAGCGTTCAGACAGACAACTACAGCAAAAGTCCACAGAATCTACCTGGAAGAGGTAGCCTGGGCCCGCCCATACTTCCTGTGACGCTACATTCAATTTCGCGAGCAAGTCAGTTTGGCCAGGCTGCCGATTTAGAGGAATTATTATCCCAAACTCGAGGGCACCAATGAGAAACGAGCTTGAATGAGACTGAGTGGTCTGATTGGTTATAGATTCTGACTGCCGCCGGTCAAGCCCGTCTCCGGTTAGTATTGTAGATTGACCAGACCAAGCTTTTATGAGCTTTGTAGTCGCTCTAGCCAGGCTATGGAAGAGGTACTTCTAACGGCTAAAAAGATCAGTTTAAAATATTGGCCAGAACTCGCACTCCCCAAACTACTTGGCTATCTAATCTTGGCAAATTTGTAGGCAAATTTATTCTATTCATGTTTAATACACCAAGATGCTCACTGCCTTCAAGCTGAAGCTGAATATTTTTTTGAGTTGATATAAGCGGCGATTCCACCCGTCTCCTCCGCTAAGTGTTATAAATAAGTGATCCATCTGGTACAACATTTAACATTGAAAATGCACACTTCGCTACAGTAAGAGCACTACGTTGCAGTGCGCTTATAGAAATGCACTATTTTAGACACCGACAATTTCCAAATGTTTTTTTTTTTTTTTTGTTTTGTTTTTTTTTCTTTTAAATTCTAAAGGTGGCATGCTCCATCACTACATCTACACAAGTGGTGAAAAGTTTAGATCTGACTGCATTTGATTGTAGATAGTCATCCCAAAATGGCTTATCTACATTTCCCGGCTTGGCTCTTTTGAAAGTCATATCTATCACCCTCCAGTTTGTATTCATAAGAGTAGATGATGTCCGCCGCTACACGACTTCTTTTTGAGCTTGTATGCCATATGCATGTTTGAGTCGCTCCGGCGTTCTCCAGCTTAGAGCACTCGAGAGAGAGAGAGAGAGAGAGAGAGAGAGATTGATGCGACTGGTATGCGGCAGCACGCCTGTCAGAAGAGCACCGGAGCCTAGCCTACATTAAATAAAACATTTCTCATGAACTAGAAACCCCCGCTCCTCCATACCAATGCCATGCCAGTCCGCTCACACCCGCCGCCCTATTGAGCCGTCACTCACTCGACGGCACGCGCCACGATGTTACGCCTTGCACGACTCATGTGCAAGGCCTTACTTAGAGCCACACACACTCGGCTCCCTCCTTCAGTCCTTCTTAGGATGGCAAGGATTCTTAAAGTGCGCACTCAGTAGTTTGGGGTTGGGGAAACGGGGGTGGTGTGTGTGTGTGTGTGTGTGTGTGTGGGGAGGAGGGGGGGTCAGGGGGAGCTGAACACACAGTCCCTGTTTTAAAGAATGTGAATTATTTATATGTGTGTGTGTGCAGTCTATCACTGCTGACACAGCTTCCTATGTATTTCCTAATTAGTGAGATCGCATTGGAATCGGACAGAGTGGAGAGGCAGGAGTGTTATGGGTTGGGAGAGAAAGTGTGTGTGTGTGTGTGTGTGTACGTAGGTGGGTAGCGGGGGGAGGAATTTAGCAATCACGACGGTGAATAGAGTTCGCCCAGCTGACCGGCCGCTTCTGCAGCTCCAGTCACAGAGGGGCGGACTGGGCCGGTAATGAGCGTGGGGAGAAGTGGGCTTGCACTTTTCAATTATTCATTGATTAACTCCCCTGCCCCCACCATCACCACCACCCTACCCACTCTGCTTTCATATGGCTTTCTTCTCCACCCCCTCCTCCACATATCCCCTCCATCTCTCCATCACGCCACCCTAACCCTCCCCACACACAAACACACATTAACACGCATGCACGCACACACACACACTCACACACACCGCCCCACCCACCTTTTCCCCTCAGCCCTGGTCAGCTTGGCCACAGTGCCAGATCATTAAAGGGAGGATAATGAGGGGGATCGTTTACCTTCGTTAAGGCGCTATTGATTTGTCGCACCTACCACAAATAACTCTGTCACGTACAAGGGAGGAAGAGACACACACACACACGTATGCACAACATTAGACAACATGTTCACATGTTGAATGTTGTGTCTTCATATCTTCATAGCAGACTACCTGTCCTGACTTTAACCCTGCCATTAATATCTCTCTCTCTCTCACACACACACTCTTTTTATCTCTCTTTCTCCTCTTTATTTCTCTCTGTCTCCTCTATCCATCTCTCCTCTCTTTTGTCCTTTCTTTCTCTCTTCCACCTCTCTCTTTTGCTTTTGTTTCCATATCATTTCTCTCTCTCTCTCTCTCTCTCTCTCTCTCTCTCTCTCTCTCTCTCTCTCTCTCTGACAGATTGCGCGTAAGCGGCACAAGGTCATCAGCACGTTCCGGAGTCCCCTGGGTCAGGCGCGCCCACCTGCTCAGCTCAAGCACATCGCCCTCATGCCTCTGTCACAGATCCGCCGAGTGTTGGACCTACAGGAGACAGAGGGTAAGGCTCTAACACATATACACACAAACACAAAGGAGTGGACCTCTGCCGTCCACACACACATGACATAAAAGAGCATCAGACTCCAGGCCGGTAAACATCTCTTTTTATTTACCATCTTTTTATTTTTGGAACTTCCATTCAAAGTTGAAACAATGACCCAAACATGGTCATTAATTTTCAATAAACTGGAAATAATGATCCATTCACCAATAATTATCCAATTATCCAATATGCGTCAGTTGGTTGAGTTGATGAGTTGGTACTGGTCAATGCAATCATATCTTTACAAGTTAATCTTCAAATACATGCATGCTGGTAGTCAACTATTCCTCCCCACAGCCCCTTACATGTACAACAAGCCACATTGACACAATCACACCATTAATACTTAATTGAGCAGTTAAGAAAGCAACTCGAGGACACCACGAATCGACTGCACTAAAAAGATTGCTGGCAGGATGCACAAGTCAAACATTCCTACATCTGACCATGTGAAAAACCTCTGTAATGAAGGCAGACCAAAATTGATTGACTTCTTGGGCAAAACTACCACAGAAACTCAAGGCAATGGTTTTGTCCCATAATTATAATAAAAGTCCCATAATTATAATAATAATGATTACTTATTAAATATGGGTTCCATATGTGTTCTCATTAGCCACCTTTTTAATCTGTAATTCAGTTCCAGGGCTATGCCACCCCTAAATGATTTTAACATTGTCTTGGCACATAGAAACACTTTAGGTCATAAGCTTACGTGTGTTTTCCACACAATAGTTTTACCTGAAGTGGTACTATGCTACTGTATGCTATTGCAGCACACTACAGTACGCTGCAGTAAAAAAAAATCTCTGTTCATTTGATAAAAAGCCTCACAGATGTAAACGCGTATGTAGAACCCTTCTTCAAGGTGCAGCACTGGTGTGGACCCTTATAGCAAGCAGGTGGTGTTCATGTAGGACACAGAATGATGTGGGAAATAATAAGAAAAAAAAAGTGGGTAGGCAAGATTCCATTGCCTAGCAACAAGTGTTCCCTGAGTCTTCCTGGGTGCTTTTCATTTTATTGTGTGTATGTTCCGGGAACCCATTTGAGTTTGACTTGAAACATCATGAAAATGAATAGGACAAATCACCACGTTCGTAGTCCACTCTTGGGTCTTTAGCTGCGGCGATGATGAATAATATATCGACTATTGCAAAGGCGTCCCTGACGATAGACTTCGACTTCGACCTGACGATAGATAAATCGAGAGTGTGAGCTTTCAGAAGCTGCTTGTATTTCCTCTTCCTTCCATTTTCTTCCTTTGTCTTCCTTAACTTGCACTGCTTCTGCTGGCACTCGGTGAAACTAGTGAACAGGAGGACGGTTGAGCCCATAAGAATGCTTGATACTTTGTGTGTTGGAATCCAGTGAACTGGCACTCCGGTCCCCAAATAGCTCAAATCAGATCTGGGAATAATCACTTGGCATCATGAATAGTTGCCTAAGAATCTGAAAGCAAATGAATAATTAAAAATCCATTGATCACCCAAATCACTACTAAAGATAATGGACTAATCGCAATAAAATCTGGGTACTCCCAATTTCAGTATTCCTCTTGTTACATGCTTCTGTTGGTATGCCATCACTAAGGCATTCCATTTGTCCTGTTTGAGACAGGGGAGGTCAACACTGATTTTAGTAGTCTGCTTCCTTGTCTCTTCCCTCTATTTCCCCCTGCATCCTGCAGCTCCTCTGACAGGGCTGA
>JAGFZM010001731.1:12799-31168 GCA_017657215.1 Limnothrissa miodon | reverse complement strand
TATATATATATATATATATATAATTTTTATTATTATTATTATTTTATTTTATTTTTTTCTTTTCCCAGGAGTGTTTGTGCCCGTCAACTCCCTAAGTTGCTCACATTCTTCTCAGAAGCCTGTGTTCAGAGGGGACTTTATTCTCTGTTTCTGAGACTGGGTACATGAATCACAGAAATTTTAAATATCTCAGGAACCCCAAGCACTTTCCAACCTTTAGGCTCAATAACAGGGAGAGTTAAGAGCCACTCCGTGTGTGAGAGGGTGTGGTCACATCAATTCTCTCAGCCTTCTTTTCTTCCACCCCCAGTCTTATTCACTTTGTTTTAGTGTTTGTTTGGAAGTCCTGGAATTTTTCGGGGCTGGAAAAGTCAATAATCAGAAAGGAGTTCAATAATCATGACTATTCACAGTTTATAGGCTAATTTGTTTAATCCTGTCGACAATCCCTGTGTTTACATGAGACCTTTAATTATGAATTAAAAGTAAAATCCGTATAAAGTTTATTCCGTTCAACTAATTCCACTATCATGTAAACGCGTATTCCGATTAATCCTAATTCCAGTCGTTCAGCGCATGCTCGTTACGTTATGTTCTGTTGCGATGACTCACTGAAAGACACATAAATGGAGCAAATGTTGGTCTAAACTATTTTGTTAAGTTGCATAAAGTGTTTTTTGTCTACCACTTTGTTTGACTTACAACTTTGTGAAGGGATGAATATAAGCCAGGAACGTGGCCATGAACAGTAGCCTATTACATACTTCACAACCAGACAAGAAGTGCTTCATTAAAATTTTACCACCAATGGTTTATTTCTGAAAATTGTTTTCAAACAAAACGCACAAACCCCTCGAGAAGTGCATGTAATTGAGCATAGGAACGGCATAATTATTAAATAATAATTAAAAAAAAAAAACACTACACATTATCATCTTTTTGTGACCCTCAGTTATAAATGTTTATTCTACCAAGCCGTATAAAAGGAAATTTGCCAAAAAGTCGTCATAGAAAAGTGCTGGGCAGTAACTGATAAAAATGTGTACAAACTTGTTCTTCCCTTCCTCTCTTGCGGCCTATATTTCCTCCCTCCCCTTCCCCCCTGTGTGTCTCGTGTTGGTTTTTAGATGGCTCGCTCGGCTTCCACATTCAGCCTCAGCGGGCCGTCCAAGAGTGCGGTGGTGCAGCGCTCCAACTCCCTGGACCACCCCCCTCGCCCCCGCGTGCCCGTCTGCGTACGCACGCCCAGCAGCCCCGAAAACGCCGCCCCTGACCCCCCCGACCAATTGCAGACAGGGCCTCGCTCGCCTGCCCCAGCATGCCGTGCGGTGGCCCCGCCGCCAAAGTCCTCTGCCAGGGCGTGTCGGGAACTGCAGGTGCCCCGGCCCCACGGCCGCAGGGAGACCCTACTGTAGACCCGACGTGAGCACACCACTCTCTCTCTTATGCTTTCCATCTCTTTCTCTCTCCATCACTTCTTCCCTTCAGTCTCTCGTCTCTGTGTGTGCTCTTATCCGCTTACCCATATTTACAATGGCGGGCGTAACGATGGCACTTTTCTCTCTCTTTGTGGCTGGGCTCTGTTGGCAGACACTGGGTGTGTTTCCATCTTCATTACTGGCATATGTGCTACTAATATTGAGGGCCCACTACACAGTGTGCGCTTTGAACCCTGTGCTGTGGACAAAGCAATGCAGGCCGGCCCTCGCTGTCTGTCATCCCCAGCTTTGGCCTCGCTCCAGCTAATCTTCAGCACCTCCGCCCATGAACATTGTGCTGGTGATCTAATCATTCAGCCGCTAATTTAATCCAATAAAACAGCATCCGCCTGCCAAACGCAGCTTTAACGGAAAGCTGGAATGCGGGAGAGCGTGATGGTGGGAATTTATTGTGGCACATTTCGAGCTAAGCCAGGCTTTTTTGGGTTTATCATTCTTGTCGCAGGCCAGCTGGAAAGATATACATGTGACTGCGAGTGTCAGTATTTTTTTTTTTTTTTAGGAGTGGAGTTGGTACAGAGGGGTTGTTTGTCTTATTAACCCGGTAAAAGGTCCCTTCTTCACACAAGGCTTTAACATAGGCTTGGCATCATGAGAGGTTTCCAATCGTTTCCTGTAGATTACATTTACAACTTGCATTAGCCTTGCCTCAAATGCAAGCCCATAAAGATCTGCATCTGCAAAATAAGAGAAGTTGTGAAATTAGTGTAGCTTGGATTTAATTGGATTGAAAATATAAGGAACTTTCAAATATAGATGATCCAACAGTGTGTTCATATTTGGTAAATTAGTGTGCCTAGTAAGACTGTTTAAGCAGTAGTTATTATCTGCGTTACAGAAAAGATGGAGGGCTCAGGCCATTTGTGTTCTCTAGATTCAAAAGTATAAAATGACTTTGCTAAGCGGAAATTCTGGCAGTGCCGCCAGAAAACACTCGCTACAACCTAGTCTTTGGTGTGGTCAGAACCTCTTTCCTTTCCGCTTCACCATATGGGCTCAGGGATCGGTGACTGCTTCCTGATTACAGCACTTCCATGCTCATCCTCCCTGATTGTCGCCACAGGCTAGGCCTTAGTGCTAGGAGTAAACGGGCATGTTCATAACTCACCTGTTGCTGGTCACCACACCGGCTCACAGGCCTCACAGGTTCTGGGTTCTCCCTCCACTGGCCTTTACAGTGGGGCTGTGTGGTTAGGCTGCTTCTGGTCCCTGTTTTCCCCAAAGTTGAGGGCAAAGCACGGACGTGTGTGTGTGTGTGTGTGTGTGTGTGTCTATCCAAAAAAGCCTAAAACACTACCCTTATAGTTGCGTAAGGCCTTTTATGCGCACCTCATAATTTTGTCTCTAGATCATTTGATTTAGTAAGCGTCTGGAAGAAATAAATAAGGTAAAAGGAATGAAGTAAGTCATTTCTTTAATGCTTGGGCCTGTCTTTGCCCTTCATGAAATGTGAAATTGCAAAATTGAAATGGGCTGTCCCTATACATGGTGGATTGTACATTCACATTTTGGTGTAGAGGTTTAAACTCTTGTGGTGCACATAAAAGAATTATTTTCTGTCATCCCCAAAGCACTGGATGTTTCCTCTAGCTTGTGTCTCTTAAACCAAAACTGTAACCTGGTGGGTGGTGTTAATGTCCAGTATACTTTTGCTCTTTGTGTTAATTTGTTTCAAAAATTCCTTTCTCTCCAGGCTATCCACTCTCCATCCATGGTGAACCTGCACTCCATGTTTGAGAGGAAGTATCATACCTTCAGCCGATCCTCAACACACCTGATTTAAGCCTGCTTGCGCGCATCTCAGCGCTCCTTAAGCTAAAACCAAGTACTTACCGCTAACTAATCCTCAAAGGTACAGCAAATATCTCCCACACTTTCGAGTGTGTACCTTAACACAAGCTTAGACAAATATTGTCTGGTTTGAAACATGAAGGATATTTTTTTTGTGTGTGTTTGTTTCACTTATCTGGTATTAAATGTTTCAGGCACATTTAATCAACTCATAGATATACAGTGACTGAACAGTTTATGTATTCTTTCTTCATCGAGGAATTGAGTTGCTTTCCATAATTATTATTAACAAATGAGAGAGTATTCATTGCATTTAATGACAACAAGCTTGTTGGTTTCAGTTACCTTATCTTCCAGCTTTTATAAAGCTATTATGTATTTTACTTTTATTACCAGTGATCAGGATTAGGGGAAAATAAGTCACTCAAGCATAGGCATTCATTCACAGTTTTTGTGTTTTTAAAGCTGATTTTTATTAGTTTTGTTTTGTGCCTGTTGCATATGTGTTTGTTGTGTAGTCCTACATATTTATATGTCAAAAATCATTTATATAAATAGCTTATGTAAATCCTCTTTCTATTTATGTAGTGTGAGTGTATGTATGTTTTTTTTTTTTTTTTTTTTTTTTTTTTCTTTGTGCTTTCGGTGGCTCCACACTATATACTGTCAAGTCTTCTTTTGTTTACCTTTTTTCCTTATTCTTTTTCTTCAAAGAATATGAGGACAAGTGGTCCTGTAAATCGACACACACACACACACACACACACAAACACACTATGCTGTGGCTTAAAAAATAATGATTCTTTCTACTTTTAAATATGCCCTATTTCAATAAAAGAAGCAATACTCAGTTATAATGGCCTTTGTGCTTATGTGTCTTAAAGGGGAATTCCTGTGCATTTCACCTACAGATCTTCACATACTTTAATTTTGTATAAAACTGATAAATCTGTTAAGCAGTCTGTAGGCTAGTCTGCTGTTAAAACTACAAGCTAGAAACGTGTTCTTCTAGATAGAATCAATATGTTAATTATTTCTGCCTTTTTAGCTATGTGTTGTACTCCTTACCATATTAGCAGGCTTGATCATTTCGAAATAGATTTTTGTAACAAATGAGAATATGTGAATCCCTTTAACAGACAGACTGTACAGAATAATTTTTTGAGTTAAAATGTACTTTTTAAATTTTGACAAATTACACACAAATTACAATTTTCAGTCTCCTTATTCTGTTTTGCTTTATGAAAAGGGGAAAGCATAGAATATTTACCCTGATGCACCAGTCTGGTTTCAAATGTTCTGGAACCTATCCATTGGGAAACGTCTGCTTCCTGGTTGGCGGGTACCTTTTGCTCCATTGGATTGCTATTGTTGGTTTTGACATATGGTACATGCTCAGTTTTAGTCCTCTGGTCTGCATAACTCTGAACCGATGGAAACCCATTGTGGTGGAGCTCGATGTTCTTGCCTGGCTAGCTAATCTCATCATTTACGCCAATTTTTTTTTTTTTTTTTTTTTTTTTTTCATTCGAGATGCATATCAATATCTTTTTTTTTTTGTTAGAAGAGCCTTGATGGTCAGCCTGGTTAATGCCATATACATGTAGATGTGGTATTCAATTGAACACTGAATCAAACTCAGTCAATTTCATGGCCACTTTAAATTGGCTAAGACTCATGAAATTCTTTCAATGAAATCAATGTCCATTTCCACAAATGTTACTAAAAATCCTAACCAATGGAGCACATAAAATCAGGTGCTGTTCTCTCAGATTGAGGGTCATACTTAATGTCAATCTTTTCCATTAACCATTGTTCCTACTTATGCCAAGAACTTACTCGGGTCATTGTGTCCTCCATTCAACTTAGGAAATTTCTGTAAATGAGGCAAAACACAGGATAAAAACTTGACAGCCATCAGGGCAGCTTGAAATTTAGTGCTCGGATGTAGCATTGTATGAAGCTCACGTGGGTGCGCTCTGCTGCGTGTCTACACTCATCTTGTACTGAGCTGATGGCAGACACACAAAGAAAATGCTTGCTCACTCCTTGGAAGGAAAAAAAACCCTCACACCATGGAAAAAAAAAACGCTCACGCCGCCGTCTCATATTTTCACCCTTTGGAATAGCTTGACTCGATCCATGTGTTAGAAGGCCTCTCTTCTCTGCAAGCTACAGTGGCACCTCCCAGAGTTCACTGCAGATCCAACTAAAAAGAGAATCAGGGTCTTTGGGGGGAACATTTCACCAGAAGGGGATTTATCAGCATGTGAGAACCCATTATATGCCTCAATATCCCACTGTTTGACCCGGTGTATAGAATTCCCTTTGGTTGAAGGAGCGATGGATTTCAGGTTTAATGGCTGGGTCATGGCAATACTGTATGCATGGTGCCAGATCATGGATGACTGGATTTCAGAAAGTAGCTGCTACAAAGATTAGACGGAAGGCCAAAGACTGAAATCAATGACCCTTCCTGCTGCCCCTTTGAAAATGGTGTTCTCCAGGCTTGAGCTGAAGTGTTTAAAAGAGTTTTAGAGGTTGCCCATCAGTTTACAGAATAAATATCTTCAAGTGCTGTGTTACACTTGTGTAGATTCTCTTTGTACGGTCTTGGCCACAATCTTTCTTTGGTATGGGATGTTGGAAAGTGCCTTAAGCTATTGGAAAAAGCTCTGACAACATGAACAACCTCTTGAAATTTAGAAAGCCCACATACATTTCTCCCCACTTGAAAAATGTTATCTACTAGCAAACCAGTGACTATTTTGAGAAAGCCAAGCCTCTGCCCTTCCTGCAAGTACAAGGTTTGTGAATGTGGTGTTTAATCTTTCATCTGGTCCAAAAGCAGACTGCTTAGTGCAGTTTGTTGATACTGGTAAAAACCTTAGTACCAACCCCTCCGTCTTTTACCTGAACATTTACCCCTGGTCAGAACAGTTTGGGGCAAAATTCACCAAGCCCCATGAAACGCAAGTAAATTTTAACTGCTAACCTCTCCTATGCATGCTGGTAACAGGGAACAGGTGCCAAATGCTGCAAGTTCTGTGTCGCTTCATGCTGCTCTTCCTATTAAATATGTGTCTTCCCTGTGGCATGACTAGCAATGCTTGTTAGCAGCTGCAGAGCATGCAAAGCAAGCATTACTTTGCTGCATACAAATCTGCACATGGGCTCGTTATTTATTTTCTGGAAATTACTAATAAACGGGAGGGGCGCAAGGTCAGTTATGGTACCAGTGATGAAATCAGGGCGGATATGGGTGCTGTGCTCTCTGTAGGACTTAGGATGTAAGGATTTCATCTGAAGTGGAAGCAGGTTTTGTACTGGCTGTTCACACGATGAACCCAATGGGCCCTTACATGCAGTAATATCTGTTTTTTTATTATTATTCTTTTTTTAACACCTGGAATTCTATAATTTTTGTGGCCTAAAATAATCCAACATCCTTCAAGACCCTGACAAATGCAAAGATGTTAACATTCTGCTCCCTGTGACAGAGAGTAAATCACACAGGACGAGATCAGGAAGAGATTTCACCGCAAGCCAGCTATTGCAGCTCCACACACCTTTATTGCACTTCAAAAAACCGAGAACTTTACCTCCGGGTCACAAATTATTCCGTGCTCAAAGAGCAGATGCATATTTACATAAACCTGTGTTCTGCATGGTACATTAACCCCCTCTGCGAAACCCATTTTTTGGCGAGGTATTCATTACCTTGTGCTTGTGGATGTAAATTTTCTAGTGCCTGCCCACAGTTTTTGATTAACGAGCAGGCCGCAACTTGATTGGACGGTGTTTGCACGAATGGATGTCGGACCTTAACTAAGAGAATCCCCTCTTTCCATCTGGAGGGGTGGTGTTGAGATCTGCAGCACAATGAAAACTTTCGGAGAAGGGCTGTTCAAAGTGGCACATTGTTTAGGGAACTAATGGGACATGCTGTCTAACTGACAGTGTTAGCAAGGACCCACCCACAGGGCTGGTGCTGCAAGATGATGATGGAAATATAGGCCTTCATAGCTCCCATGAACGACCAATCCTAGTCTCTTTTGTGTGGCTCGTGGCCTATTGCATTGCGACACAATGCAAGACCAAGTTTCACCATACACAGATTGGTTTGTAGAGGCACAGGATCATTACCATGCGTCTCATTAGAATGCAACGTGTCCTTTGTACATAAAGACGCTAATGATTTATTGATGATGTAATCCTGGTGGGCTCAACAAGTCCCCTTTGAAGATCTAACCACGGGTGATTATCTAAAAGCGATATAGGAATGGACCAGGCCAGAGGACACCACAGCGCTCGGAGTGGGAGGACGGGAGGAGGCGTGTGAGCTGGAGTGTCAGACGTGGCCCTGGCTTGCTGTCTTGCTCTCATCAAGGCAGGCTGAGGGAAAGCCTCCAGACATTTTGCCCTAATCTTCAACAGCCTCCAATCTATAAGTGCTAAATTTCTTATTGGCCTCTCATTCCAGTCCTATTCTCCACTATGATTGCCTCTTGGAGAACTTCCATGGTAATTTGAAGTGTTTTGTGTGCTCAAAAGACACTGATTGTCCCCAAATGAGTTTGCACCACATTAACTTTCCTGAATTTGCTTCATATCATCTTTGTTCCAAAGTGGATGCAACAACAGTACAATCAATGTTGCTGCTCTCAAACAATGAACTTGTCCTCTGTGGCTCTTTCTTTGTTAAACGGCGCCAATTAAATATATTTTTAAAACCGTCACTTCTGTCTTGACGGCCATTAAAAGCAACAGTCTTTTGAATTCAGTCGGTTGTGGAGACAGCGCACCCATGTCTCGAGACCGACTGTTTTTACAAATCTCTTTGATGGATCTGAGAGATGTGGCAACTGCCTAACGGAGTCGGCTCAAAAGGCTTGCTAGCACGCCTAGTGCAGTGAACATGTTTGCAGATGATCCCTGACAATTGTGTTATAAATACCCACCTTTTTCTCTTTTACTTTGGGTAACGTTGCACCAACTATTTAAAGAACCAAGAGTGTCACAAGACTTTTCCGTAGCTGACAGCCTCAGAGCAGTTGGAGACAACTCAAATTACAATCACCCAACCTCTTGTGTCTGTGCTCGGGTGGGAGCAAATGCGTCACAGTGAATTTGGCTTCCCTGCAGTTGTCCTAAAATATGTTGTCATCAGCAGCACACTTCTAAGCACACACTGACTTTGTGTTTAGAGGAATAATTATGAGGTGTCATTGTGTGTCAGGTTTGTCTCACCGATATCGGTGAGAATAAAATAATGTTTGTTGTGTCCCAGGTTCATTGCTTCACTTTAAATTCAGTGACAATGAAGTCATTTTGTTCCTTAGGCCAGTTACTACATCAAGACCAAAGACTCAGAGCATGTGAGGACTAAATGAACTGGCAGGCTGCATGATGGACATGGGGTCAGTGAAGACAGTAGCCTGAGCTTGTGTTATGTCCACCCCTACTATGTATAACAGACTTCATCAGGAAAATGTTTCACTTGTTAACACTGAGCACATCCTAAGCTACACAATTACACATTGTCACATTTAGGTGACAAATTGCTATGCATTGCCCATTTGTTGGAAGGGAGGAGGGCAGTGGCATGTTGGAGTTGACACAAGCAATTTCTGCTACAGGAAGTAATCAGTGTAGCCGGTTTTGACATATACTGTATCGGACATTTAAAGGCTATTTGGATTCTTTCCATGAAACAAGCAGGCATAGTGCAGTAGTAGAATGGAAGAAGGTGTAAAGAGATGGTGAATTCTGTTCGCTTTCATTGCAGTGCTTTCAGCAATTTTTTTTCCTCAGTCTCTGTGTTGATTCAGTGCATGTTAGAATAAGTTCTAATTTAGAGTGTGAACCCCCTTAGCCTCAGTAGGCTGACAGTGCATGTGAGTGATGCTGGCAGGAGAACTGCAGATAGAAATTCTGATTGCATATCACATTATGAGCCCTCTCATTCTAAATGTTTATTTACAGATCTACTGTACTATATAAATAGTAAATGAGTTTAACATGTAAAAGTTAATGTAATTATTAAGGGCAGAAATGACATGATCATTAAGTTAGTAGTATTAGTCCATTGTGTCTGTTTCTATCCTGACAGCACACTGTCTGATAAAGTTTTCTGCCTGGGATGTTTTTATATTAAATACACACATCCTGCCTGGCATGACAAACATCTGTCTTTTTTTTCCTTCTCTTTTTTGGCCTTGTCAACAGAATTGAGCTTTGAGCCTCTGCAAGCATTTCCTGGTTATCATGGACCTGTTATCTGCAATTTAGGGAGGGCTCAATGCCAGTGGGAGTCCCTGCTGAGTCAATGAGGCTCTTCTGGATGTATTAGATTGGGGGATTCTCTGCGCTGTGCTTATGGCCTAACAGTACCTGTTCCCACAGAGTGGAGAGTGCATACTCTCCCAACATTGACTTGAGAGTCTGTGGAGAGGGAGAGAGTTCAAATAAACTAGGCCAGATGAGCCCCACTGATCACGACTTTCACCTTTGGTGTTGCTCACAGTTGAACCTGCTGCAGCGGTTCTTGCTTTAAAAAGACTGACTCGCTGCAACCGTGCAACTTTCTGAAGCAATACTTTTAACTTCTGCAACATGAAATGGGTTTACCGGTATATTGTAGACTGAAAGAATATTTGCTAATGGTGTAAATCACTTAAAAGGAAGATATATTGTGTTTTCAGTTTAATTAAGAACTCGATGAGAAAGTTGATCTCAACCATCTTATTCTCATTTTCTTGTTTTATATTTGGAGATTCTGTGTGCTGTTGTCAACTAGTTACTGTCCTATATAAATCATTTTTTCACAGTTAGTAAGGAGTAAAAATACATTCTTTTTGTTTTTATTGGTATGTATTTTTGGGTGGGTTCCTTCACTGTTATTCTCTGACCTATGTACATAAATTAAATAAACACTGATGACGACATCCTGATTACATTTCAGTTATTTTTAGAGGCAGTGTTTTTTTTTTTTTTACTTCATCCATTATTACGCTTTTGCAGTATAGCAGCTTTAAAAATGTAGTTTTTTTTTTATCTTTTGGGCCTAACTATGCAACTGTCTTTGATCTTCATATATTAAATCCAAATGCATCTTGGCTTACTTTCAGTTATTCATTTCGTTTTGAAATGAATGGCCTTTAATCCTAATGTCGATTATCTGAGCTTGATTCTTTATGCATTCTATGAAGTTTGCTATTCAAATAATAATCCAGTTAACCATCAAGCATTACTGAAGCCTCTATAATTTATGTACCTACAGGCAAAATTGTGGAGGTTAAAAATTAGTTTGATCAACTGTGTAAATCTTGAAAATGATGAAATAAGATTAGATGTATCCAGTTTGGCCCACCAAGCGGTGGTTGATTACTAGGATTCATGTAGGATTGAGCGGTGCGTCCCTACGCTGAGAGGCCGCTGGTTCCCATGACGAGGTGATATTGTAGCGCTCCCCACATCTTGATCAGAAGGTGTGCCTATGCCTGTGACTGGAGATGCATACGTACCAGATGAGCTGTTTACCCGCGTGCTCCCCCAAGGCCCTGAGCAAACAGATCTCAGTCCTTAGCCCGCAACAGCAGCTTCCAGCGTGTAGTCTGTCAGCCGCACGCTTCCTGTCTAGCTGTCGAGCGCGTGTGCTAGTCAAATGGTCTCACCAACCCCACCCCCCCCCCTCCCCGGCCCCCCCCCCCCACACACCTTTAGTCTATTCTTTTGTCCTCCTGTTGTCATGTTACTCTACAACCCACTTTATCTATTCATGTAAATACTCTTGTGAATTGGAAATGACTATACACTTTCTGTCTCCAGAGGCACAATGGTATTTTTAAGGAAACATGCTTCTGTGTCAAGTCCTGATCTGTGCTCGAAGCGGAGCAATTCCCTGTCTGCTGTGAATGATTTCTGTAGCATTTCCATTCCTACATCCCCTTATGTTTTTCGCTCCTGGCATTTGCAGAAACACGGTGAACCAGCAACAAACAGACAAAAAGGTTCAGGGGGAAAACTGAGAGAAAAGCAGGCTTCACAGCTGACATTTAAGCTTGCCTGTTGGTTGCAAGGCTTTTACCAGTCTTACTTGGCTTGACCTAATCACGTACATTTCCTGTTGGCTTGTGAAATGGCTTTCATTCCCAGGTGAGCTCAGAGGCTGAGGCCGAAGCAGCAGGCTTACTTTGCCCATCTTCACTAATGGCACCCTTAACAGTGTGGCCTGTCAACCTTGGCAAGGTTATTGAGTCTGTGTGACCACAGCAAGAGCACCCCTGACCTGTTTTGATTTACTGTCCGGTCATTACCCCGAGACCCTGGCTAATGCCGCAGGTATCACTGTAGAGTTGGGTGATCCATCCAAGTCAACTGGTAGCACAAAAACCGAGGACCAAACGGGGTCATGTTGGTGTGTGTGTGTGTGCGCATTTTTACCAGTACCACTGCAACAGCCTTACACTAACAATAAATTAATTAAATTATCTTCCTCCTCCTTCGTTAAAATATTCAACTTTAATACAACAAAATCCTGTAAAACCCAAAACAAGTCAGGGCACTTAAAAATGGAGAGGACGCCTCAAAAATAGCTTAGCTCCACATCAGTAACTGGAGTAATATGAAAACTCCTGAGCAGAGTGAGATGGGAAGATCAATGCCTGCTAATAAAAAAGCTTGTTAACACTGTACAAACATTTCCACCCTAAATCTGTTTAGTCAAAAAAAAAAAAAAAAACACACACACACACATCCAAGGCTCCCTTAAAACCACTGTAGCCTATGGGAGGCCCCTGATGTCCTCTCATGAATGAATTCATTGTATGTGTAAGCAGGGATTATAATAATTGTTTACCAATTACAAAACACCAGGGGCATAATTAATCTCTACAAGATGCCAATACAGTACAATGCAAATGTTTTTTTTTTTATTATTATTATTTATCTGACCATTCAATTCATGCCATTAATTTATTCTGCGTCCAAATAAATGTCTCCTCCACTAATTGCTGACCGTGGACATTGCTGCTTGTTCATATTCGACACAAGTCTCACTGGGATCCGGCTGAGGGTGCTCTGTGTTGTCTGGTCGTTTGGCTCAAAGGCAAGTATCATGACAAGTCCAGTCTATCAGGACTTGCATACTCAACCCCTTTTCGTGAGTGTATGTATGTACAGCATGCATGTGTGTGTTTGAGTGTGTGTGTATGCGTGTGTGTACATGTGTGTATGTGTGTGTGTGTGGGTGGAGAGGGGTGATGGCCGAGCAGTGAGAGTTGTGTATTATTTAGCAGTATTGGGAGAATGCGCTTGTCGATACTGCTGAATGCCGGTGATTGGCCTCCCCGGAGGGACCCTGGGCGTTTGAAGCCAGCAGCGTCGGGGTGATCGATGGGCCGGTCGGTGTGTGAGTGACGCAGGGCTCCGCCGATTCTGTTTACTCACAGGGTTTGCAGTGGCCAAATCAATTGCGCTGAACTGCACAATCTGCATTACGATGATCGTGTTACTACAGACTATTAAGATGGTAATAACAGCCGGAGAGGTGGTGTGTTTGCAGACAAAATCTCTGAGCAGTTTCAACTTCACTGAGGCAGATTATGTCTGGTTTGTGTGTGTGTGTGTGTGTGTGTGTGTGTGCATGTGTGTATGCCTTTAGCAAATTTAACTGCACAGTGGTCTTTAGCTTAAAGCAAGCCTGGTTGGTTGGGTAAGCATGCGCATGTAAACAGTTTGTTCTCCAAACCAGCTGTTCACACACGATTATCTTCACTTGATTTCGACTCAGGTCGCTTTGCTCCCGTTCCAGGCTCTTTCTCCGTGCCACTGAAATAATTCTGCCTGCATTTTCTGTCTCCCTGCGAGCTCGCCGTGCAAGAGGAATACATTAGCGTGACTATGCAGTGGAGCGATATGGATTTTTTCTGTTTGCAGGCCCCCACATTAGTCCTCTTTATATTAGTGCCCGCATGAACAGGCACAAACGAGGAGGAGCTCGCATGAACACATTTCTGCTTATGCAAAACAAAAAAAAAAATAAAATAAAAAATACACTCCTGCCCAACCCAGCCTCTCCCACAACCCAACACAACGCAACCCTGCCTCTGCACACCCCACCAAGCCACCCCACACCACACTGCACTGCACCGCACCCTACCTCTACAGTGCACTGCAAGCTTCCAGGTCTTTCATCTCCAGCTCTGCACTAAGGGAAGACACAAACATCTCTCACACACAGGCGCGCACACACACAGGCACAAGCACACAAACATCTTTCACACACAGCCGCACGCACGCACGCATGCACACACACACACACACACACACACACACACACACACACACACTGTGTCTAACAAGTAAACAAGGGAGGAGTGTTAAAAAAGGGCCCCTAAATCAGAGTGAAGGCAAGGCTGGCGAGTCCATTTATTTCTGTCTACTGAGAGTAATGGATGAGGGGAGAGCAGGCTGCTGGAGATGAGTGTTTGCTGAGGGGATGAGGAGAGCAGAGGAGAGGAGAGGAGGCGAGCAGTGCCACTGTGTGTGTGTGTGTGTGTGTGTGCGTGCGCGTTTGGGGGGGGCTCATTCCTGTGGGGACTTGCTAGAAGTAGCACTGTCAGGGCCACCAGGGCTGGGGGGGGGGGCTCTGTGTTCTCAGCTCCTGCTGAGGGGGGATCCTGAGGTCCAGGGCTGGCTGACGGGGCAAGCGGAGGTGAACCTGGAGGGGTGGAGGTGGAGGTGGTGGAGCTAGAGGTGGAGGTTGAGGTTGAGGTTGAGGGGGTCGGGGTGGCCCTGGGTGGGTCTTGCTGCTCCTTCTTGGCCTGGCGTCTCTGGCGTGCTTTCTGCCTGCGGCTGGCTCTCATGGCCTTGTTTCTGAGGTAGGCCTCCTCCACCTCATACACCACATTCTCCAGAGCCCCCACCTGCACAGGGAGAGAGCATAAGAAGGCAGAGAATAAATTAACACAAGCAGCTGTAGAATCACATACACACACACACACACACACACACACACAGGAAACCAAGCACACAAATAGCACACCTAAGCACACACATAAAGTGTGAAAATGAACACATACACTATGTACACAACAAGACATTGAACTATGATGAACACTCTGTCGAGACTGTCAAGACCTTGAGTTTTGGTGAGATTTTCCTTTCACTCACAGCGAGTTTATGGATCAGATGAAGAAGCCACCACTTCTTTTTTTTGTTTGTGTATGTATGTGTGACTTTCTCAGATTTTCTTTTTCTGTACGTGTGTGTGTGTGTGTGTGTGTGTGTGTGTGTGTGCGCGTGAGTGTGGCCCCTTCGGGACTTAATTACTTCCAAGAGATGGAGGTGTGGGGCTAGGCCCTCTGCATTCATTTGTGAGCAGACAGTCGGGCGTGGGAATTTATTGGGCCTGCGTTGGGAGTGGCTGAGCTGAAAAAGGCAGCCAGTGAAATATGAAAGCCAATGGACAATGAAGGAATGAATTAAAAAGCCTATTTGAGGCATGGCGAGAGAGAGAGGTGCAAAAAGGAAAGGGTAAAAAAGGGTAGTTCTTTAAGCCCATGGTGATGTGATGGGGCAGCGAGATAGGTAAGGGAAAGGTCAGGAAGAGGCAGATTTAGGTGATCCAGATTAGCAGAGGTCAGATGGCCACGTCTGTGTACCTGGGGGGAACTGAATCAAACCCAGAAGCGAGTTTATTTCTGTGTGTGTGTGTGTGTGTGTGTGTACAGTAACTGTGTGTGTATATGAGTATCACAGACTGCAAGACTTTGCACTAGTGAATAGGCTTAACCAGACTGAGCTTCTGTAGACATAACATTCCCACAGACAAGATACACAGACAAACAGCACTGCAATATGAGAACACACACACACACACACACACACACACACACAATTCAACCCTTCAGCTGTATTTGAATTGAGTTTCAACGTATGGCTCTGCTCAGGGGAACAACCACATTTATACATGGTCCAGAAATGGGAGCCCAAGCTGAGTGAGTGAGGACAGATCAGTAGTCTTGTTGAAAGGGACTGGTTATTAACGTACAGTTCAAAGGCCAGCATCTCTAATGGTATAGGGCAGGGGTACTCAACCTGAAAGGTCCACTCATAAAATTTCCAATCTTTCCAGGGAACAGTGATGGTTTAAATATTTTGAACCGAACAACAAAAATGTAGTAGGCCTAACCCCAAAAGGAACATTTCAACTATGCACAATGTATTGTCAGGAGTCAGTGTGAAAAGTCAGTAGGCTTTCCGTGTTGTCTGTAGATGCATCCAAAGGCAATAAAATGCATTTAGCCTTTTTAACAGCAGATTTCATTTGGTCCAATAAATTAGAGGAATTCAGTTAGTCTTGCTGCTGTGGAATCAGGAAGGGATGTTTTTTTTAAATGATGTTATTTTTTTGAGTTCCTTCAAACATAGCAATTACTAGCAATTACTATACAATTACATACAATTACTAGCCCTACTTCATTCACACACTTCTTCATAATTTCTGCGTCAGAGAACGGTTCTTTGTGCTTGCCTAAAACCCATGCCACTCGAAGTGAAGGTTTCAGTTGCACGCTCATATGTGGCTGACCTGCGTGTTGCTTGGTATGATGCTTGCGCCTGGCTTATTTTTCCGGTCCTTAACTCAGAGTTTAGTGGATTCTGTCTGCCCTTGAATTCACGATTTTCAGAATCCACCTTTCGCTTTTTGCCATGTTTTGAGCGCGCCATGATTTTGTTAAGAAACTGTTCGCAAATCGCTGTTTGAGGGAAAACCTGGATGTCGCAGCTACAGTTGTCATAGTGATACTGATGGGTGCTTACGTAAATTCAATCTGCAACTCTGAAGATGGGATAACTCTCTGTAGTTCGAAAAAGATGAGCGATTTATTTTTTCTGTGAATTAAATTAACCGTTTCTGACAGCTCAAAACGGACATAAACCATAAACATAAAGGGCATAGAGGTCTAAAGAAAAGGTCTAAAGAATTTCTGTGAAAGGTGACCAAACTGCCTTCTGTACCTATTAGAACCAAAGCGTAGTGCTCTAGAATCTTTGATTAGAACAGTACTGTACTAAGTACTGAAGTGGCATGTTTTCAGCACAGACCTGTCAGGTTGGGTGCACATTATAACTGAGTGAACCACACAAGCTAAACCAAGACTGTTGAGAATCTTAAATGCCCTCATGTGAGAATTTGACAAAATTTAATTCCGAAAACCGAACTGGCCCAAATCATTTTGAGGTTGTTGTTATGGCACATTCCAGTGGTAAACATGCTCCTGATCAAAATTCATTCAGATGTGTTTGTGGCTTTAAGAAAAAAGGGGCCTGAGTCAACAACTAGGCTCTCTTAAAATGAGTCACATTAATGTACATGGTTTGGCAAATCTTTCTGTTCTGTTCTCAAAAAACATTCACATTTTACACATTCCAATTTCTTGGAGTAGGCTTTTTTACATGTGTGTGTGTGTCTCTGTGTGTGGCAAAGTGTTTGTGTGTGTGTGTGTGTGTATGTGTGTGTCTGAGAGAGAGAGAGAGAGAGAGAGAGAGAGAGAGAGAGAGAAAGAGAGTGAAGTAGTGGCACAGAGCCAGGCGGCTTGATGCCTTCATATCATGGCTGATGGCGCTCTGATCAACAGGCAGCATCTTGTCAGTGTGGGAGATGGCAGCCTTCAGCAAGAAGAGCCGGGAGAGAAGCCCACGAGAGCAATACAGCTCGGAGGAGACTTGGTGACCTTTGGGGGAAAAATTGCAAACTTTTCTTCCACAGTCTCCTAAATTAATGCCGCCGGATTGGCTGTGGGTCACAGCCTACAGTGTGGGATGCGTGTTTCTTTGTGAGTGCATGTGTGTGTGTGTGTGTCTGTGTATGTGTGTGTATATGTGTTTATGTGGTTGTGTGTATGTATGTAGTATATGTGTGTGAGTGTATGTATTTAGTGTGTGCGTGTGTGTGTCAGTGTATGCACGTGTGGGTGTCTGTGTGCGTGTGTGTGTGTGCGCTCATGTGGGTGTCTGTGTGTGTGTGTGTATGTCGGCGATGGGAGCCCAGACAAGTCTTCGCGGTGCTGTAAAAAGCTCCCGGCAGAGAGAGTGGGGTCACAAACAGGCCGTACCAGTCGCCGTCGTCATCGTCTGCATACACACACACACACACACACACACACACACACACACACTGCTCTCAGATCAGTGCTTTATTTACAGACCTGCTCCCCAGATAAATAAAAAAAGAAAACATACATAAAATAATCCGGAAAGTAGAGAGCAGTAGCACTGAGTGCTGTTATTTTTATGTAATGGACTTTTACAGTGGTGGCAGCGGCTTCTAATGACTCACCCAAAACAAACACGGAAATCAATTCCTTTGCCAGGCCACAGTATGTCAAAATCGAGTTGTCATCTGTAGGTGTCGGTTAATGCCCCCTGATTTATGTAAAACAAATAGAGAGCTTGGACGAGCGAAAATGAAGTCTCCACCTCCGATATTTCCACAGCAGCTCGGCTGGGAGACCCAATAAATAACCAGGCTTGTATAAGAAGAAGCTAGGTTGCCACTTGCAGGGAATAGGGAGGAAATTGATCACTGATTATAGATTTAGGTTGTTTGTTCAGAGGGCTGCTTTTTAAAGGCATTTGGGGGGGGGTGCTTTTTTAGGCGAAAGACAGAAGGCGTGAGATGATACTGACCTAGCGCCTTGGTAAATAAATGCTGATTCTTGCAAAACACAACCCTACATAACACATAACACGGTCTTGTTGTCTTCACAAACGCAGGGAAGTGTCTGCACACTTGCTAACGTTTTCCCCCCACTTGCGAGTGATATTCAGGCCTCCGGGAGCAGACTATGCAAATACGGGACACTGGGGTTGTCAGCAAACACACAGCCACTCGTCTGTGTAGTGCTGTGACTGCGGCCGCCTCCTCTCTCCCCTCTCTGTTAAACCACCATCTCCACGCATGGACATGGACCTGCTACGGCACGCATCACCGCAAACATCCGTGTTCCCATTCATACTGACTCATACTCACAAGCACACCACTGCACACACACACACACACACACACACA